>NW_017984108.1:205174-223187 GCF_000340665.2 Cajanus cajan | reverse complement strand
TTTCGTCGTGTAGAGAGTTATATTTTATATTTCGGGAAATTTATGCTTCAATATGATATATATATATATATATTGTGGAGGATGATGTGGAGGATTTGAGTTATGCACTAAAATTTTCATATTTTAAGTCGATTGTTCGTAAGTTGATAGCATACGTAAGAGGAAAATATCATAGTAATTTATTGACCATCATTGCGGAAAATCACGGGAATCCAAAAAAAAGTTTTTTACTCGTATTATTTGCTTTCATCGTTGGGCAGTGAGACAAAAGAAAGACGTTGAAAATAGTTCTCCTAATATATGCAATCATACGTGACCCTTCAGATAAATTGAATCATTATATTAGATAGAAGAATTTAAAATATTTAAAATAAATGAAAAAAATTATAATTACAAAATAAGGTTTTAAAAAAGAAGATTTGTTTTGCTGAAATACAAAATAAGGATTTAGTTGTTACGTAGATTTTATACGTGCTGCATGGGAACTACTTGCTTAATATATTAATTTTATAGAGTAATTAATATTATGTCACAAAATCCGATCCTCATGCAAGACCACCTAGTTTGAGCGTATGTTCGAATGCGCGTTAACTTGGCCACAGCTTATTACGTGTGACACCGGAAGCTATTTAGGCATTAATTAAGCTTTTACGTAATAACCATCAACTTTGAGGTGATATTTAAAAAAGTAACAAATTCCACCATGCATTCACCGTACCACAAGAAAATTTTCATGGGATGATTATAGTGATACAATAATTATAGTTAAAAATTATTTTTACATATATTATAAATTAATATATATTTATATATTATAAAAAATATAAATATAAATTATAATGATATAATATATATTATTAAATTTTATTTAAAATTAATATTAAAATTGTGTATAGTTAAATTTTGAATAAATTTATATCTAAATATTATATATAATGACACTTTTTATATCTAGTTTTAATTTGAATAATTCTTGAATAGATGTATGATTATACTTGATGTCAATATCGTGTTTTTCCTTGTTCCAGACAATGATGGTGTGCTTGAGAACAGAGACATGGAAGAGGAGAGGAAAGTGTAAAGAAGTGAAAATAAGTTAAAATTAGAGGTATCTTTAATATGAAAAATATAAGAGAAAAGAGAATATGAATTTCTGTGAACTCTGAATCTCTGTAGGCTCCACCGCTTAAAACTTTCCCTCTACTAAAAGGAAAAGTACACATAAGCGGTGGAGGCTATATATTTGAAAAATTTATTTATTCTAAAAATAAATTTATTTAAATTTAGCTGTTAAATTTAAAATTTTTAATATATAAATTAAATTTATAAATTTTTAAAAAATTTAAAAATTATTTAATATTTCATTTCATTAATTCAAACTAATATATAAAATAATTTATAATTATATAAAATATTTTTATAATTATCTATTAATTTAAATTAATAAAATAAAGTATTAAATAGTTTTTAAATTTTTTAAAATTTTATAAATTTAATATATATATATATATAATTTTTATAATAATAATAATAATAATAATAAAATATATTAAATTATTTTATTTTACTTAATTCTATTTTATTAAATAATTATAAATTTCACCTTATTTCATATAATTTCTTATGTATTTTTTATTAAATCAATTCTCCAATATTGTATTTAATTTTCTTGTATTCTTCCCCCGTTCCGAAGAAAGCAGAAGGGTAAAAGCGAATGAAACAAGTTGGGGCACTAGGGTTCAAATTCAAACCAGCTGGAATGGACCCCCTTCACATGGAAATTAATGTCAAAGTCAAAGTCAATGTGTAGACATTTTTAACGATGGTGGTGAAGGTAGGTGTCATCTTTAGTGATTGGAGGACACAGCTTACCCTAGTACCACGCTATTATCACTCCCAACTATTTCAACCAACCATACCCAGCCAATTCAGTATAGTAGTGAACACCCACTTGCCCACAAAATTTAGAAAATTCTGTTATATTTATTGCCCTTAAAATTACAAAAATTATCAAATAAATTTCAAATTTAATTATTTATTATCATTTCATTTTAAGAAAAATTTAAATGACACTAATATAACTTTTATTAAGTATTACACTATTCAATAATTTTATATTAAATATAAATTTTATAAATCTAATCGTTATATTAAAAGTTTTATATTCTTAAATTATAAATAGAAATTTTTATATTAATTGAAGATGATTTGATACTTTATTCTTATAAAATAAAATTGATATAATATATATATTTTAAAATATAAACTCTTTGATTACTTTTAAATTGTTGTTCAATTTTAATAAAATTTGATATAAACATATAAAGGGATAAGAATTTTCAATCTAACAATCGGATTTACAAAATTCACATTTAATATAAAGTTATTGAATAGTGTAATACTTAATAAAAGTTATACCAATGTTATTTGAACCTTCCTCTTTCATTTCTAAATATATATCACTATTATCACATTAATCATACAATATTTGAATTTTAAATTAATATGGGAATTAATGACACTACTAGAAAAGTGTCATTGTCTTGCAAATTTTCCTGCAAAAAAATATTCGCAAAATTTTTTTGCGAATTTTCTTGCAAAAAAATATTTGCAGAAATTTTTTGCGAAAAATAATTTACAGATATTTCTTACAAATTTTGTTACAATTTTAATAATCATAGAGTTTTTTTCCATGGTAAAAATTTGCAGAAAAATATTGTAAGAATTTTATTTTGTTTCTTGCAGATTTTCTTGCAAAAATAAATTCGCAAGTAATGTTTACTAAATGGTAGAAAAATTTTGCAGGTAACTTTTCCTGCGGGTTTTCCTGCAAATTTTAATCCGCAGGAAAAATAAAAAAAATATTTAAATTTATAAGTTTAATATTTTAAAAAAACTTCAAGTCCCACATCGATTGAAAATAAAGCAATTAAAAAGTATATAAGTTGGGGAAACACTTACCTTACAAGTTGATTTATATGGTTGAGTGTTAGGCTTATAAATTATAATCTACAATCTTAGAATTTAAAAGATTATGTATCACATGTTGGAGGCATGAAAACAAATGCTTCGGATAAATTCGAGCATTTGAAAGTTGAAAAATTATTGATAGAATTTATAGTAATTTCATTAATTTTTTTCGTAAAAAATATTCTTGCAAAATTTCTTGCGAAAAAATTCGAAGGAAACTTTCTTGCGAATTTTTTTGCGGTTTTTTTTTCCAGGAAAATTTCCTGCGAATTTTTTTCGCAAGAAATTTCGCAGGAAAATTTCCTACGAATTTTAAAATTCGCAAAATAATATTATCCACGAAGATATTATCTGCTGATAAAATTTCGCAAGAAAATTTGCAAGAACAACGTTTCCTGCGAATTTTTATAAAAAATTCGTAGGAAAAGTCACGTATAATAAGAGAAATTCTCAAATTTATATTTTTAGTAATATATTTCATAATTTCTTAATTTTACAATTAATATGACGGCGCATTAATTCCAAACATATGACGGCGCATTAATTCCAAAGTTGAGACTAATTTAAGTGTTTAGTCTAAGAACTCTGAGGTGAGCAATGCAATGCAATGCAGTTGATTTTTAGTAGATGAAATCTGGAGTTTGTAGGTCGGAATAAAAAATGGCAGAGGCTATTTTTAAGGTATATTGTAAGTTCATTTCGGATAGAAAACGTTTGTCACCAATGAACCTGGTAGGTGCTTAATGATGTAACTGATTTTTAATTTAATTTTTTAATTTCACAAATTTGAGATATATATTTTTTATTTTTAAAATTTGAATTTTTATTTTTTAGTCTTTATAATTTCAAAATTATATGTTCTTACTGGGAATTTGTCGTAGAGATGATCCTCCAAGTAAGATTGGTGAGCCTCCTTCACTGGTACGTTGATGCTCCAAGATGGGGGTGATACCTGCAAAAGAGACTCCGATGCCAAAGTTAGGGTTTGTATGAGTATGTGTCTCGTATAAGTAATGCGCGTACTTTAGTGTGAATTAGGGTTGCGTTGGGCCTTGGGCCTGAGATCAGTTATGATCTAATTAGATAGCGGATCTCATCTGGACCGAGATCTCCTGAGATCAGGCATGATTTGTTTGGATTGCGGATCTCGTCTAGACCGAGATCTCTAAATGCGTGTTCCGAGGTCATTCCACGCTGTGATGTCGAGCTCGAGCTCGACATAGCGGTACGGATAGTACACTAGTCCCCCGAGCTCTGAAGACCGTGGGTCGAGGAGTTTAAGACCGAGCTCGTCAGGGAGCAGTGACCTTTCGCGTACACCTGCCTGTCAAGGTGCCATGTGTCATATCTGTCGCTTCGTTCTTGAGAACGTGTGGGGGCGTGTTAATGAGGAGTGACGGTTATGTAATGATGTCCGTGCTTGCCATAGTGGGGCTCATTAAATGAGTTGCCAGATATGCTTTCTCTCTCCGACACGTGGCACGACCGTTTGAATTTGGGGGGTCTTTTTTCTCTTTCTCTCGCGCCTCTTCATTCACTTTACTCTTTTCACTTCTTCTTCTTCCTTGGTTCCTTGCGCACGCTGCTCCCTGAGCCTTCGTTCTTGCTATTCCCGTTCTCGTTTCCGGTAACCCCGTTGTTGTTAGGGTTGTTTTCTGAGGGAGAGTACCAGGTACTTCCTTTCTGTAATCTTCTTTCTCCTTCTTGTCAAATCTTTTTTCTTTCTTGATGGCTGGAGAGAGTGGTGCTGGATCTTTCGCGCCTGCCAAGGGCAAGGGTAAGGCACGGGGCAAGGCGGTGGCCACCGGAACGGTCGCCGCTGAGAAGAAGAAGGTGATGAACCCGCCTAAGGACCTCGTTCCAGGCATTCCTAGGTACGATTGGGTTCGGCGTGAGATGGGTGAAGCCCAGAGTGTGTTCCGATCTTCCCTTGAGGTCAATGCGATTTGGAAATCGCATAGAATTTGTGACCCTTCCATCTCCCGAATGATCCGGCTTGAGCCTTGTCGGACCGGAGAGGGCGTGTACATGGGGAAGTCTATTGACCCTCCCAATTTCTATGTCTTCCAATGCTTCTTTAGGGATTTAGGTGTCTGTCTTCCCTTCACTCAATTTGAGTGCGATTTTTTGAATTTTATCAACTCACCTCCTTGCCAGTTGCACCCAAACAGTTGGGGTTTTTTGAGGGCTTTTCAGGTCCTGTGTTCAGCTCTAGGGATAGAGGTGTCTCTTCCCGTCTTTCTTCATTTTTACCAGCTGAAGATAGGTGTTCCGCCTTACGACATACTGTCTCTGAGTGGGAGTAGAGATGGGGGTTTATTCACTCTTTACTCCCAGTCATACAAAAATTTTAAGCAAGAGTTTTTCCGGGTTGCTCTTGTGGACGTCGACCCGTTGGAGGACGGGGCGTTCTATTTCGGCGGGTTGCCGAAATTCCCCTTCTATTGGTGCCCCAAACCGTCTATGTTTCATGGGGTGGGCCAATTGAAACTGACGGCTTCGGAGGCGGCCGCCGTTGAGAACCTTGCAGCGCTTCCTCGTCCGCTGGATTGCAGGCTCATCCTGTTCCTTGCGAACTCAGCATACAAGGAGAGGGGCTTAGAGAGTGAGTACTCCGTTTTCCTTAGGTTGCTAGGGTTTGTGTAATCTTCTTTTGCTGATGTGTTTTGTTTTCTATTTTTGCTGGCATAATGGGCAAAAACAAGTGGCGTGAGCTGAAATACCGCTACAACGTTGCCGAGATCGAGGTCCCCGAGCCTCAGGAGGATGAGGTCACTCCTCTGAAAATGAACCGAAAAAGAAAGAGGGTCGAGAAGGAGGTCGGGGGGACCTCTGCCCCTCCAAATGCCGAGGAGGTGACCTCCAAGGCTGCTGATGCTTAGGCGGTCGACCTCACCGGGAGCTCGCGAGGGGCTCCCCAAATGGCTGTCGCGCAGACTGCTGAGCAAGCTGCTCCCTCTGCCGAGGTAAGTGTCTTGTTTTCTTTAACTTTCCGTCTATGTTGATTTTTCTTGGTTTGTTGAGGTGCTCTCGCTTTTTGCAGGCAGGGGGGCCCAGGTTGTTGAGCAAGTCGCTCAGGCCGCCGTGGTGAGTACTTTGCCTTTCCTTTTTCCTTCTATCTTCTATGTTGTTCTTTTTTCTGCTGATACGACCGTTTTTTGTAGGTGGGGGATGCTGTTGAGACCCCGGCGGCTCCGAGCTCGGCGGTGCCTGAGGCAGGTGCTCCTGTTGCTGAGCAGGGGACGTCGGCTGCCACTTCTGCTACTGACGAGGCTCGGGGCAAGGGGCCAAATTCTGAGGTCCCTACAGCTATGCCTGCAGCCTCTACGCCGTCGTCAGGTCCGCCACAGGGGGCCTCCCGGAGCTGATACATTGCCCACCGCTTCGGGAAGGACCGCTCTGATGTGCGATTGGACCATGTGAGTGCCTCGGCCGACATGGACTCGCTGTGGAGCGCGGGGGTGACCGCCGAGAAGTTCTTTCCCAAGGGTTCGCTGAGCTTGGAAGATCAGGAGATGATCGAAGAGGTCAGGCCCGTGGAAGGCTTCGACGCTGCTCAGGTCTTCCTGCAGAGGACTATGGCCATTGTGGACCACTGGAAGCATAAGTGGTCCAAGCAGCAGGAGGACCTGATCAGACTGAGGGGCCGAGTTCAGCCTTTAAAGGAAGAAGCCAAGGCCTTGAGGGAGGAGAGTAAAGTTTTGAAGGATGAGAATCGGGCCATGGCGGGCACTCTCGGGGAGGCCAAGCTGCGTAACGAGGCTGAGCTTCAAGCTGCCTAGAGGGAGGTGGAGAGGCTCCGGAAGTCTCTGGAGATTGCTTTGCGATCTAACGAGACTTATGCTGCGCAGGTTCGCGACTTGCAGGAACTCTCCAGTTCCTCACGGGCTCGTGTGCGTGCCTTGGAGGATGAGGTCATTGCGCAGAAGGCCGAGCTGGTGGCGGCGGTCGAGAAGCGTCTTTGCGACGAGGTGCTTCTTGGTGGGCAAGCAGAGGAGAATGCTGCTCTAAAGGTGGACCTGGCGAGGTTGGAGGAGGCGAAAACGGGGCTGGAGAGGAAGCTCGAGGAGACTGAGCGTTCTATTGTGGTAGAGCATAAGAGGGGTTTGTCAAGGCTACTCGCCAGGCCAGGCTCCTTGCGCCAGGGTTTGACTTCTCCGCCATGCATGTGGAGAAGGTCGTCCGCTTCGGGAAGCTGGTAAAGGAGGATGATGTCGAGGACAGCTCCAGCGAGAATGCCTCTATGTAGGCTAAATTTGTAATAGCCTAGTTTAATTTTCTCTACTTTATTTTTCTTCTTGCATTCAAGTGTTGAACTTTGCAAACATTGCTGGGTATATACGTATTTTTGTTTATTTGTCGTTGCGCTTTTGTTTACTTTTGCGCTTAGGCTTGAATTTTTCCTATTTGCGCGTTTTGAGTCTCGTTCAATGTCTGTTGTGTACTTTTGTACTATGTGATGCTCAGATTGAATTTCGGAGCAGGATAGGTTGGACCGAGGTTCAGATTCGACCTTGTCGTAAAATAAGATAAGTTGTGCCGAGTTCGAACCCGGCCTTGAGTAGGTTACGTCAAGGTTCAGACTCGACCTTGAGTAGATTTCGTCAAGGTTCGAACTCGACCTTGAGTGGATTTTGTCAAGGTTCGAACTCGACCTTGAGTTAATTATGCCGAGGTTTGAACTCGACCTCGGATTTTCGTTAAGTAACTCTTGTAAAGGTTCGAACTCGACCTAGAATTAATTATGCCGAGGTTCGAACTCGACCTCAGATTTTCGTTAAGTAACTCTTGTGAAGGTTCGAACTCGACCTTGAATGAGAGCGAAATAAGTTGGTTCGAACTCGACCTCTATTTAGCATAAAACATAAAATGATGCGGAGCTAAGAAAATATTAGTTGAACAGAATGAGTCATTTTATTGAGTGTGTAAGTGTGCCTCGTTAAAAATCCTCTCAGCCAAAACCCATTTTTCTGTTTTTTGGGATAAAAGACTGAGGCGGGAAAAGAGTGCACAGCTCATTCCTACAAAATTAGCTGAAATAAAACTTGAGATGCGTAGCATTCCAAGTTCGCGGTATAGGTTTTCCGCTGAGCTCTTCTAGTCGGTACGCTCCATTTTCCAAGTCTTCTGTAACTCGGAATGGGCCACCCCAAGTGGGGGCAAGCTTCCCTTCTGACGTGTCTTTTCGTGCTTCGCCTAGCAATCGCCATACCAAGTCGCCAACTCGGAAAGAGCGAGGTCGCACTCGCGTGTTGTATCTTCGGGAAGCTTGGAGTTTGCAGGCTTTTTCGTGGATTTGAGCTTCGTCTCTGAGCTCGTCAACCAAGTCGAGGTCGGTTGCTAACTCTTGAGCGTTTTGCTCGCTGTTGAAAAATTGGCATCGGTGGGATGTTTCTCCGACCTCCACTGGGATCATTGCGTCAGCTCTATAGGTCAACCTATAAGGTGTCTCTTGCGTGGTTGATTGGGGGGTGCAATGATACGCCCAGAGGATGTTTGGGAGCTTGTCGGCCCACTGTCCTTTGGCGTTCCCTAGCCGTTTCTTAAGTTCCCAGAGGATGACCTTGTTGGTTGCTTCGGCTTGGTTTAGGGGTGTTCCACCGAGGTCAGGAGATGCTTGATACCGAGCTCGCGGAGGAAGTCCTTGAATCCCTGTGCGATTAATTGTCGGCCGTTGTCAATAACGAGGGTGTGAGGGATTCCGAATCTACAAATAATACTCCTCCAGGTGAACCTTTGCACATTTTCAGTGGTGATTTTGGCGAGTGGGCATGCCTCGATCCACTTGGTGAAGTAGTCGATCACCCCTAGGAGGAACTTGAGCTGACCTTTCGCAGGGGGGAATGGCCCGAGGATGTCCATTCCCCATTGGGATAAAGGCCCTGCCGACATCATATGGTGGAGGGCTTCGGGCGGTTGCCGGTGTGTGTTGCCAAACTGCTGGCATTCTTTGCATTTTTGTACGTAGTCCTGGCAATCCAATTTCAGAGTGGGCTAGTAGTATCCAGCTCGGAGTACTCTGGTTGCCATTGAGCGAGCGCCAGAATGCATGCCACATATGCCCCGGTGAATTTCTGCTGCAGCCAAGTAGAGGAGGATGTCAATTTTGTGATCCGGCCTCTGTAGGATTGGCGGAGTCGTGAGAAAGGTTTTGAAACTTCGGAAAGCTTCTTCGCACTGATCCGTCCACTAGAAGTCTTTTGGCTTCCGCAGTAGAGTGAAGATTGGCCCTGCCCTCTCCACGAGTCTGGGGATGAAACGGGACAGTGAGACTAACCGTCCAGCTAGGCGTTGGACCTCTTTCATCGTTTGCGGACTCTGCATCTGGATGATGGCTTTGCACTTTTCGGGGTTGGCCTCGATTCCTCTACTAGTGATCATGAAACCGAGGAACTTACCTCCCTGGACGCCGAAGACACACTTCTCCGGGTTGAGACGCATGTTGTGTCTTCTGATTTGGGTGAACACCTCGGCAAGATCGGTAGCGTGGTCAGTGGCCGAGGTGGTCTTGACCACCATGTCATCGACATAAACTTCCATGTTCCGCCTGATCTGTGGGTGGAAAACCTTGTTCATCAGTCGCTGGTAAGTGGCCCCTGCATTTTTGAGACCGAAGGGCATCACCCGGTAGCAGTAGTTGGCGTGGTCGGTGATGAAGGACGTATGCACCTCGTCAGGTGGGTACATCATTATCTGGTACTCGGAGTAGGCATCGAGGAAACTGAGGAGGGCGTGCCCAGACGCTCCGTCGACCAGCCGGTCAATGCTCGGCAAGGGGTATGAGTCCTTGGGGCATGCTTTGTTCAAGTCGGTGTAGTCGACGCACATGCGCCACTTCCCCGAGCTCTTCTTCACCAGAACCACATTCACCAGCCATGTGGTGTACCTGACTTCATGGATGAAGCCAGCGTTCAACAACTTTTGTGTCTCGGTGATGATGGCCTCCCGCCTTTCACCACCGACCTTCCTCTTTCTCTGGGCCACTGGCCTTGCCTCCTTGTGTATCACTAACCTGTGACAGATGAAGTCAGCCTTTATACCTGGCATGTCGGCGCTGGACGAAGAGGTCGACGTTCTTGAGGATCTCAGCTTCGAGTTGCTGTCGCAACTCCGGGCTCAGCTGCCTACTGATTTTTGTGCACTACCCGGGGAGTTTCCCGATCTGGAGGTCGTCAAGCTCGTCAATAGGGCTTGGTCGCTCGACATGGGAGTCGGATCTCGGATCGAGATCAGCAATTTCCACGTGGGTGATGTGAGCCACGATGGGGGGATCCTTCATGCTTTGCTCGCCGGACGAGGAGATCCTCAGACTCTCGGTGTAGCACTGCCGAGCCGTCTTCTGATTCGCTTTGACGGAGATAATTTTACCGTCACTTCCTGGGAACTTCATGGTGAGGTGTGGAGTGGACACCACTGCTCCGAGCTGATTCAACGTCGGCCTCCCAATGATGATATTATAGGAGGTATTGGCTTCCACAAGGAGGTATCGGACCATGATTCTCCTTGTATCCGGGGAGGTTCCGAAGGTGGTCAGCAGGTCCACGTATCCCCGAGTGTGTACTCGCTCTCCTGCAAAACCGACTAGGGGCTCTGTGTGAGGTTGGATGAGAGAATGGGGGATGTCTAACCTGAGGAAGGTCGGCCAATATAGGACGTTTGCCGAGCTCCCTTGGTCTATCAGTATCTTGTGAACCTCCCAATTAGCAACCTCCACGACTATGAACATGGGATCATCGTGGTTGGGACTGATGATGGCATAGTCGTTATCGGTGAAGGTGATCGACGGTGAGCTTTGGTGCGAAGCCGAGGTAGCGGAATGGACGCTGTTGATATTGCGGAGGTGTCTCTTCCGGGCCGAGCTGCTGGCGCCTCCTCCTGCGAAACCACATGTGATTGTATTGATTACTCCCCGTAGGGGAGCTGACCCTATTTCCTAACTTACCTCAGCTTGCACTGCTCCGCCGACATTTTGCTGAGAGCCAGAGGGTTGGTCCGTGCGAGCTCCTGAACCATGACCTCTGCCTCATCCTCGTCCACCATAGCCTCCTCGATGACCCTACTATCGCTGGATATATTAGCCGAGGTGGCCTGCCTGGATGAGTTCTTCAATACGATCTCGGAGTGTGCAGCACTCTTCAGTGGTGTGACCGTGATTCCCGTGGTACCGATAGTGCTTGGATTTGTCGGCACTGTTGGGGGTGTGACCTGGCGGGGGCAGGGTGAGAAGGTTGCTGTTACTGGCCTCCTCCAGGATATGTACTCGGGGCGTGTTCAGGGGAGTATAGAAGTCATATCTCCCCCTTCTGTTTGCCCTAGCCGACTTCTTGAACTGGCTGTCATTGTTGACCTTGATCTTGTCCTTGTGACCCTGTTCTGGCTTCATTGGTCCCTTACCGCGAACCTGGTCACGGAAAGTGGAGTGTTGCTCCATCTGGATGTAGCCCGCAGCGCGGGCGCGGAGCTCGTCCATGTCGCGAGGAGCCTCACAACATAGGCTATCGACGAATGGCCCAGGCTTGAGTGCCATAAGCATGGCATGCAGGGTGACCTCGGGGTTCAGATTTCTGATTTTAACTGAGGTGGCGGCAAATCGCTCCATGAACGCCCGGAGTGGCTCGTCGTCGTTCTATCTGAGACTGGCCAGGGCGGTTGACGTGATGTGATGAGGATGGCTCGTTGCATATTGCGCCGTGAATCGCCTGACCAGAGTGCTGAAACTGTCGATTGACTCAGCGGGAAGCTGGGTGTACCAGTTGAGCGCGGCCCCCTTGAGTGAGGTCGGAAAAACCTACACAAAATAGCGTCATTGTTAGTGTAGAGGTTTACCTGTGTCGTATAAAGGTCGATGTGCTCATCGGGGTCCGTCGTGCCATCATAGCGATCGAGGTGGAGAGGTTTCCATCCCTGAGGGAGTGGTGTCTCTATGATGCCATCCACAAAAGGATGACGGCGGAAGGTTGCTTGACCCTCCGTGACTTGAGTAGGGGCCTTGCTGACTTCATGGGCCGACTTGTTCGTCGGTGCATGAGACTGATGCGTGGCGGGTCGCGGGGTCGGTGCCCTAGTCGCAGTCCGGGGTTGGGAGACCGAATGCCCTTCTTCCTCATGGAGGTTGCTCGTTTGCGGCTGATGATCAGAGGGGCGTCGAGGGAGCTGAGCGCGAATCTGCTCGTTTTCAGCACGTAGTGCCGCTAGGTCAGCTTCATTAGCGGTCCGCATCGCCGCTAGATTGGTCTCGTGCTTGGCGCGCATGTTTCGCAGATCGGCGTCGTGTTATTGCCGCATCTGTTCGACCTGGTCGATCAGTCTCCTCAACGTGGCTTCGTTATCCATGGCAGTTGTGTGATCTGCGTCGTTTGTTGCTCGTCTACTATGGCTTCTGGTGAATACCATAAGCGTGGCCGATAAGAGCTGTCTTGATCGGCCCCACAGTGGGTGCCAAATGTTCTTACTGGGAATTTGTCGTAGAGATGATCCTCCAAGTAAGATTGGTGAGCCTCCTTCACTGGTACGCTGGTGCTCCAAGGTAGGGGTGATGCCTGCAAAAGAGACTCCGATGCCAAAATTACGGTTTGTATGAGTATGTGTCTCGTATAAGTAATGCACGTACCTTAGTGTGAATTAGGGTTGCGTTGGGCCTTGGGCCTGAGATCAGTTATGATCTAATTAGATAGCGGATCTCATCTGGATCGAGATCTCCTGAGATCAGGCATGATCTGTTTGGATTGCGGATCTCGTCTAGACCGAGATCTCTAAATGCGTGTTCCGAGGTCATTCCACGCTGTGATGTCGAGCTCGAGCTCAGCATGGCGATACGGATAGTGCATTATATATTATTTTAGTTTTTCAAATTTAAAATTTGTATTTCTAGTTTCAAAATATAAAAAAAAATTTCATTTTTGTCTCTATCAAATTTTCACTACCAATTATGATATCAATGATTAAAATAATATTTTTAAAATTATATAAATTAAAAATAAATTTTAAATTTGAAGGATAAAATACAAATTTTACATAAATTAATAATAATTTTTTTGATATATTTTGAGGATTAAAAATATAAATTTTAAATTTTTAAAAAAATATGTAGTCCAAATTTAAGATACTAATTAAAAATATAATTAAATATTAAATAATTTTGTCCACCTTTTCTCTCCTTAAAATATATATATAAATCAATGTTTGTGAAAATCGGATGTGACTACCCATCAGACGTATACAATTTTAATTTTACTACAAATAATAAAATTAAAAACATTTTTAACTTGGTGCCTCCTAATTAACATAGAGCCTAGTATAACACCCTTGTTTTCGAAAAATAAATAAAACAATGATTTGAAAAATAAATTAAAGAGTTTTAGGTTATCATTTTTGGAGTAGATCATTATACCCATCGAATATTAAAAAAATAATTTTGTTAAATCTTTTCTAAATAACTGATATAACAACCATCTAATATCTTATTTGTGTAATTATAAGAGGTATAAAATGTCTCGATCCCTTTAATTAGTATTAATAAAGAAAAGAGAGGAGAAGGGACATTGACCTTAGGTTAGTTTTTTAACACCCTAATTTTCACAAATTATATGAAGACTCAAAACTCAATAAGGGTGATTTAGTAGTCTAGAATAGGTTGTTCCCAAACTACTAAAAAAACCTACAAACCTTAGTTGAGAACGGGTCGTTCCAAATATGGCCGTTATGAGTTTCAACTCCAGAACGAGTCGTTCTGGTTTAAGAACGGGTCGTTCTGGTTTAAGAACGGGTCGTTCTAGTTTAAGAATAGGTCTTTCTAGATGTGAATTTTACACATGACGAGTGAATCCAGAACGGGCTGTTTTGGATCCGAAACGAGTTGTTTTGGCAACTTCTAACATCTATAAATAGCATACTCAAGCACTGCTCATTGACACACTCTCTAAAGACCAGGGAGAACCAAGAGAAAGAGATCAACCAGATTCTATCCTAGCTTCATCTTTGGCTTATCCAGGTAAGGGGGAGTGAGAAACCCCGCTCGGGGGTGTAGGAATAATTGTTGGGTAGTAGGATTGACCCCCAATCCCTTGCCTGATAGGAACAGACATTTTATAAAAGTTTTCTGTTTTACTTTTGAATGTTCTGTTGCGTTCCTTGTGTGATGTTGAGTGCAAATATGTGTTTAATTTTGAAAATAAACAAGTTTTGATATGAATTAGAGTGTTGTGGGTTCCTGAGAGAACCCTATGAGAAACAAGCAAATTTCTAATATTTTCTGTTTTACTTTCTGAGTTTTCTGTTGTATTTCTTGATGATTACTGAGCATGAATGCATATTTAATTTTGAGTTTGAATATGTTTTGATAGGAATTAGAGTGCTCTGTGGAGATTATGTGAATATGATGAGACAATGTGAAAATTGAATTTGAGATATGAAATATGATGAAATGTGACAATGAGACATGATATACGAGTAACTATGACAAGTAAAGTGATGAGTCCATGAAGTGTGAATGTGTGTGACATGCATCATGTGCATCTATGTAAAGGGTATGATATGGGGTACACCATTAGGGAAGACCCTCCTTGTGTAACAACTTAGGGGGGTCCTAGGAGATAGTGCAGTTTGGATGTCTCAATTTCGCCCATTTGTGAGCACAAGATGTAACTTGCGCAGCTTCGCTATCCCGACCAGACCCTAGCAGTACATCCTTATAGTTGAGGGTGTATGGATAGCTCCCTACATGTATTCCTAGACTACCTTAGGTGTGTTGTTGAGGCAGCATACCAGTGATATGTGATATGTGATTGGCATTACATGCATGCATTTATGAGTCGAGTCCATGACATCATTGCATGATAAATGAGTGTCCATATGATACTGATTGTGTATGTGTATTGTTTACATGTGATTTGTGCTTGTGACTTGTATTATGTTTGTTGTGTGTGTGTGTACTATCTAACCTTTATTTTTGCACTTGAACCTGAGTGAGATGTTTCTCACTCCCTTGTTGTTCTATGTGTATTTTATTGTGTTGCAGGTGATCATCGACATGAGGATGTTGGTGATGAGGCTTAGGCTTCAGTTGGACGTGCTCTGATAGGATATGTGATATCGGGGCGTAGCTAGACTTAGTTTAGGATTTCATTATTGTTATTTTGTTTTGGAAAAACTCATGTTTCATTTTCTTATAAATTCCGCTTTTGACCATGATTTAAGTTTACAAATGTGAATTCTCTACTCTTGTGTTAGTGGAACTATTGCTTTAATTCTAAAGATTTTATTTAACCAAAGAAGATGTTTTTATAATTATTATATATGTATGTTGGGGTAGAGGGTGTCACAAGTTTCTTTAACCAATTATAGATCCAGAAATTTTTAGTAGGAACAGTACTCATACATAAATTTGTAGTATTAAACATATGATTTCATATTTTTTGAAATATAAATATGCATCAAATTTTTCTCTATGAGGTTTCATATTTTAAAAAATTGAACAATTTTCTTATTTTTAACACTTTCAAAAATATCTCTTTCTATATGTTGTATTCAAATTTTGACCTTTTTTATTTTAAAAATAGTATTATATGAGTTTAGGTCAGACATCACTCCTTAATCCATTTATTGACTTGATTTAACTATAATTAGTACTCTCTTTGTCTCATATATAATACACATCGGTATAGGTTGTTTTACACATACTAGAAAAAAAATAATTTATGATTAATCTTCTTTACTATAAATATTATAAAGGGTATAAATGAAAAAAAAGGTAATTAATATTATATTGAAAAACTAACACAACACTTATTTTAAGACTTATTTTTTCTACAAACACAACTTTTATTACAAGACAAAAAGAGTATTATATATATTGTGAATAAATACTTCAAAAAATTAATATATTAACTTTGACTTTTTTAACAAAATAAAAATGCAGAAAAGAATGGGAGCACTTAGTTTTTAACATAGCAAGTGTTAGTACATTATTATAAATTTATAATAGGCTCAAATATATTTTTAGCGTCTCAAATTTAAAATAAATTTATTTTTAGTCTCTCAAAATGAAAATTATTTTTTTAGTCTTTGTAATTTTAAAAAATCTTGTTTTAATTTTTATACTCAAATTTTGTTAGAGAATCTATCAAATCTTGTTACCTAAAATTTATTTACTTATATTTTTATTAGTAAAAAATATCACATTAAATCTAGTTAAAACTACATTATTGTCTTAATCTGTCACTTTTAAATATATTATTGATGACTTGAGAGACTGAAACAATATTTTTTTAAAATTACAGGAACTAAATAATAATAATAATAATAATAATAATAGCAATAATAATAATAAAAATAAATAAATAAAAAAACCTTTCGACTATTAAGACTATTACGAATTTAGTTCCATATTTTATTTACACTTAATGTTGATTTTTTGTTTAATCATAAAAAGTAGTTTAATTTTGATATAGTATAATTTTGTTTTTCTTACAAGCAACTAACTAAAAATCATTTTACATATGATTTTTGAGTTTAATTTCTATATAATTGAATGAGAGTGTACAAAAACTTTACAAGATCAATATTCTAATTTAATTCTAAAAATTAGATTACTTCAAGCATTAAATCTTGCAATATGCATACAATAATTGATTTTCATTTTTTAAGGAATACGTGGTTATAAAAAAAAGTTTAAAATAATAATATAAAAAATAACTTGTTAGATTAATTAGATGATTAATTAATGAGGAAAAAAGTATTTTTATTTGGATGAATAATATTTTTTTTAATATTCTAATTTAATGGGCATGCAAAAAGGAAATAGTTAAGGTGAAAGGAGGAAAAATAGTAAATAGAAGTCATGCCATAGGGCCATACCATATAGCCATATATCCAAAAGTCCAAAACACACACAGAAGGCCTCATTTGCACGAAACTATTTACATAGTACATGTCATTTTTGGCTACAAACTAGAAGCACATCAATCAGTTGTATAGTACTCTCTCCCTAAAATTATTTTTAATTTGTCATTTTGGTTTCCATGCTGAATATTTGGAGATGTATTTTCATGAGTAGTATTCATAGGAGAATTTGAAGTGAAAGGCATAGTCAAGGTGGCACAGTTCTTTTCCTTGAAAGGTCTCATACGAGGTAAAGAGCTTTTGCTCTCTACGACTCTTAAAGTGGGTCTTCTTTCCTTTTTGGATGACTCGTGAGTTACCAACTGATCCTGCAAAAAAAAAAAAAAAATTAAAACAAATTTATATAAACTTTTCACTACTAGTGAGAATTAGTAACAAATTCGACATGATACAATGCATAGATATGACAGTTTTTAAAAGATTAAGATACGGGTACCACAATATATTAGTCAAATATATTTCTTACCTTTTTTAGTTTATTCTTTTTATTTCTTATTTTCCCCTAATATAGTTGGTATTTATATTGATCTACCATCGTTATCTTATTATTAAAGTCTTCAATATGGCTTGCAAAATATAAAATATAAAATATATAACAATCACGTGTTTATAGTTCTTATCATTGTTTACTGTATGTAATGTAAAGATAGACAAAATCACATATATGATATATGTACTAATGGTGGATCATATAATAATTTATCACCGAATGTAATATATATGTAATAGTATTACACGAGTATCCAATAGGAGTGCATGCCACATTCTGATACGTCACCAATTTTGAAGAATCCATGCATAAGCAAGAACAACTTATTGTCAAATTCATGGCTTGGATAATTATTGTTAATAAATGGGAATAAAATACCTTTTTTGTTGCTGTCTTTGATTCTTCTCTTTCTTTGTAAAAATCAGGTGGCAACCTTGGCTTGAAACAAAAGCTCTGACGTAGTTTTCTAATCTTTATCTCTGTTTTCTCCTGCATGTGAGAGGATTCATTGTTACTGATTAAGCTGAGGGAGCCATGTAAGATAACGATCACAATGACAATTATTTACACTAGAAGTTGAATCTGTTGTTTTTACATATCACCCCCACCATTAATTTTGTATGCAGCCACACTTTCTGTTCTTCACTAGCTTTA
>NW_017984108.1:152317-192709 GCF_000340665.2 Cajanus cajan | reverse complement strand
AAAAATATGGATTGCTAGAATGACTTATTCTCAAACTGAGACCTTGTCAAACGAGCAATTTTATTAAAAGGCTCACCAATCCATGTTAATCCCAAGCGGGACCCTCCATGGATTAGCGGTTTTCATAAAAAGGAAGGGTTCATGGAGTCGCCACCAATGTTTTACTCAAAACATTGGAAAAAGAAGTTTAAGGCAATCGATTCAAAAATCGACTTCGGCCATGACAACCAGAGTCGGGTAAGGGAGTCGGTTACGCGTGGGGAAGGTGTTAGCACCCCACAGCGCCCCTTTCGGGTTCCCTATGACAGATTATTTCTAAAAATAATAGTGCGAAATTACTAAATTACCCCTATTTATTCTAAACAATTATAACTTAACTATCTACATGATGACAGTTAAATATACACACAGAAAGCAGTAAAAGGAAGGTCTTAAGAAGAAACCTTTGAAGCGTGCTTTTATATTCAAGTAAAACTGGGAAGCTTGGAGGGTCCCGCTTGGGATTAACATGGATTGGTGAGCCTTTTAATAAAATTGCTCGTTTGACAAGGTCTCAGTTTGAGAATAAGTCATTCTAGCAATCCATATTTTTAAACAAATAAAAGAGTCCAACCATCCTTCGCGAATGCCGAAAGCCCGTTTCGGGCCGGTGGCGACACGAATAAACCTCGATATCACACCCTATTGGAGAAAAATTCAAAAAAGACCAGGCCTCATCACCAACATTATCAACATCTTGATGAATCTCACTTATAACAACATCCAAAAAGAACAACAAGAAGAACTGGAGAGTGAGAAATATCTCACTATAACTCACGAAGTAGGAGATAGTCGAGTAGCTAAACACACAATAATAAGGTATAACAACAATAATATATATATATATATATATCAAGGACATGCAACAAGGTTAATCACAGTTCACAACAATGTTCATCACACGAATACACATTAACATACATAATGCAATGTAACAGAAAACTAACTAACAACTGCTCTTATTCTCTAATACTACTGAAAATAATAATGAACAAATTATAATATGAGGAATTTATTGAAATATGACAAGTATGTGAAAGCAAAAAAAATTATACAAAGGGAAATACCTGTGGTATTTTTACTGTCTTATTTAGACCTTCGTAATGTGTAATATATAGAGGCTCCAAATTAGACAATAAACCATTGTCTTTTCCTGCTATGGTGAATGAAAACAACCTTTTTTTGAGTTTGTCTTGTTTCCCAACAACTTTTTCTGTGTTGTCATTTTTTTCCTGTTGTTGAATCATCGACAGGTGTGCTGAATTTTCTAATAACTTTAGTTCCATTCATTTGTATGCTAATAGGTGAGACTCGATCATCTCGTTTTGATTGAGTGTGTGTAAAATGGTTCATGGAATAAGTATGCATTGGAGTTAACATTGGACCTTGAGATGCAACAACTTTTGTTAGATTATTTATTCCTTCCATCATGATCTCCATTGTTGATGCTAGTCATTTTACTGTGTCTTCTAATCCATTTGTTTGTTTCTTCTCAGGAATTTCAATTGGACTTGCTGAAATTTTGTCCTTAGCAACATCATTTTGTACACTTTCCATGTAGCTGCAAAATTTGTCAGTTAATAAATTTCAAATATGTTGTTTTCTTAAAGAAGTAAATGATGTCAACAAAGATAAATGTAAAGCATGTAACCTAGAAGAAATTTCTATCAGCTGCTTGACCTTGGGTACTTTCTTCTTTCGTGTTGACATTTTACCCAAATCTGTCGGAGAAATATTTTTTTTGTTTGCCTTTTTGTTGCTTTGAGACACTATTGAAGGATGATTTCTGTTGTGTTTGCCTGTGTTAAAGCTCATAATTCCTATAGTCCAATATTGAATCCTTGCACCTGTCTTAAATAACATGACATGTTATTGTAATTCCTAAAGAATTTGAATGGACATTTTAGGTCGTTAGAAGTTCGATGAAATAATTTTTTAATATTAATGACTTTCATAAAACACACGCACGTGATGCTCGTAAGGGAATATGATTTGTTTTTTATGGTTTAAGAATGATATCCATAGACTTTCATTTGACATAAAAACATACACTAAGCCATGACATGCTTCTATTGGATGTGCTTTTAAATTTTAAATAAGAAACATACCTTTCTATTGGGGATGTGTATAGTTGTTTCGCGTGATCTGCAAGGGCTACCAATGTGTCTCTATGTAGACTGTTAGGTTATCCAGTATCCAGCCATGACTTTATTGTCATACAACCAAATATATATTTGCGCAACATACAACCAACTATATATGTTGTACAACTATTAATTAAATACAGATGAATATATTCATAACATGAGAATATTAAATATTAGATTATGACAAACATAAAATAACTTAACAACATGCCTTTGATGGCAATATATATTGAAATGTACTAAATAATGAAGTTCATAAATAGCAATAACGTACTTCTAAAAAACTTAAATGTCTAGTTGAAAATTAAAAGTACGACATAACACAAACTATATGAACCCGAAAGTCATAAATACCACGATCAAACTTAAATAGCTTATTCAAGCTTTTTCAACATTCAATACTAGATAATTCGGGTCATTGAGTTTTTCAATTTTTAAAATTTGATTTGCATTGTATCCTTCGTGCTTAATGAGTTGACCCCATTGTTTGCCCAGGTAAAACTCATTTTTGTTGCGCTTTGTACTCTTTCTGTAAATTTCAAACTTCACCATTTGTCCATGCTCATTAATCAAAACAGAAACTTTGTAGTTGTTAACGTTCCAATCATTAACATATTTGACTGGAAAATACTGTAATCAAATATATGACAGTAAAAAATGTTGGTGATAAATATTAATATTAATTTTTAAATATAAATACAAATAACATAAATTATTTAATTCCTAACCAAAGGCTGTCATCCGGTTGAAGGCGCTTTGGTCAGAGTTAGAAACCAAGCAATTGGATGCCTTTGAAGTTGGCTTGCTGGATGTCTTTAAACTTGGCTTGTTGGAAAGGTTTCATCCTTTTCAATTAAATCTTCCTTTTCAATTTTAGGTTCCATATATTCGACATTATCCATGCTGTCATAATAAAAAATGTAATTTAGTAATTCAAAAATTATTAAAATAATTATATATTTGGCCTTATGTGTATGTAAACTTTACCCGACATTTGTTGAACTGTTGTTGGTTTGTTTTCTCAGTTGAGGATAACATATTTCCTCCTCAGCAATATTAAAAATACGCATAAAAAAGTTATTAGTCTCATTGTAGTAGAAATCAACTGTGTTTACATTTCAAACTATAGAAATTTATGATTTCACTGACCCCATAAAACATTCTAACAGTTTTACCTAAATTTTTTAAATGAACTTTAAAAGTGTTCCCTTTTGGGTCTGCTATCACTCCCTTAGCTGTATCTTACCATTCCAATGTTTGTAAAACTCAGCATTTAAAAATATTTGATCCTAACAATAATAAAGCATTTGAAACAACGATTAATATTAATACTTTATAATAGAAGTATACATTTTATATCCAATATAAAAGAAAACAGAATATTACTTAACCTTATTTGGAGATAACTCAGATCTGAAGTGTTTGACAATGTTATCCATTTCAACATTCATATTACGGTCCATTTTCTACATTTAAATGTTTTTTTTTTCAGTATATAACAACATGCAACAAAGACAATATATAGGACGAACAAATGAAATTTTTCGTCAATGGATTTTTAAAGAAAATATACTAAACTATAAAACACAAACATACTGATTCCTAAAACAACATACATTAACTGTGATGATTATTGTTATGTGAATAAAGAAATATTAATAAAATAAATAAAATAATGAAGATTTGCAACGAAATACAATGATACCAGTAGATAGTGTTAAGCGTTGGAAACAGAAAGCGGCTGATGTTGGTTGATTGTCTTCAATGGATTTTAGGGTTTACGGATAGACAATAGGAAAAAGATGAAAAGGTTGCTTTTTCCTTCTGTAAGTTTTTTTGTGAATTCGACTTTTGATATTTTTATTTTGGAGTTATGTTAAATGAATTAAATACAAACTTCAATTTATAGTAGAAGTAATTATTATCTTTGGATGCTGCATTGGGCTTTTGGATTTTTAAATGCACACGTGTATGTATGGAAAGCAAGTGAAGGGGAAAATCGGTTGATGAGTGATGACAGTGATGAGTACTCATTGTCTTGATTTACGTTCCATTCTCTCTTATTTTTGGTTACGTATTTATTTTAAAAATTTTGCTTTATATATTATTAATTGATAGTTTGAAAAGTTCTTTTAGTTTTGAATAAGCCATTTTTTTATCAACTTGTTCGTTGAAATTGCATTGAAAAAATTTATAATATAAAATATATAATATATAACATATATTATTCAAATAGCAATTCATAATATGTTTAATAGATTATGTTAAATATTAAAATACAAATAATAATGTAAGGTCTCATAAATCCTGGTAAGTTATTACTGATTCCTAAAATAACATACATTAATTGTGGTGATTATTGTTATGTTAATATAAAAATATTAATAAAATAAAAAATATATACAGATTTGGAATGAAATATAATGATACCAATAGGAAGAGGATGAGAAGGTTGCTTTTTGCTTCTATAAGTTTCTTTCTGAATCCGAATTTTGATATTTTTATGTTGGAGTTTACTTAAATGAGTTAAAAACAAAATTCAATTTAGAGTAGTTGTAATTATTAGCTTTGGATGCTGCGTTTGGCTTTTGGAATTTTAAATGCATACGTGTATGTATGAAAAGCAACTGAAGGGTCTGTGTGTAATGAGTTGATGTGATGAATAAGCCATTTTGTTACGTACTTATTTTTTAAAAAATTGCTTTATATGTTATTAATTTGTATCATCACTTTTAAATTGAATAAGCCATTTTTTTTATGAACTTGTTCGCTGAAATTGCATTGAAAAAATATATAATATAAATTGTATAATATAAAATCTTAAATTTATAATATGTAATATATAGTATACAAATAGCAATTCATAATATGTTTAATACATCATCTTAAAGATTAAAATACATATAATAATCTAAGAAGAGCATAAAAATGATAAAATTACATTATATCTAGGTTGAAAGCAATGTCTCTTCACACACTATCATCTCGTGCTCACATTGCGTTACATGGCCAAAATTCCTATATTGTAAGGTCTCATCTATTGCATTCCATGTGGCCAAAACTCTCGTTTCATTGTTGAAAATAAAATTGAATCATCTGAAGAACACGCCGGCAACATATATCCTGGAAAGTTATTACTGACTTGCATAAATGTCAACTTAGTCCAAGACGTGTGGACACCATATTCTTTCATTTCCCATATGTCGACCATGTAGTCCCAGTTTTCATCTCGCATGACAGTACAAAAAGCCAAACAATCTCTTATAATTCTCAAACAACAAAGAGTATAGTCCTCTAATTTAACTTCACTAGGAATATTTACTTCATAAAATTTTGAATCAATTAAATTATAAGCCAAAATAACATCAGCATTTGTTTCCCAGTTGAAAGTAATCCAGTGAAGAGAATCGCCAAAATAGAGACTAATACTTCCCTGATAAACAGAAATACAAGGATAGGTAATTGTCAAAAGGGAGTCATCTTCGAAATCCCTCCATGAAGCACCATTCACAAAATACACGAGTGCACGATGAGATGGATCACATTTACTAAGATAAATTTGAACCACAACATAATTGTCTTCAGATCGGTCATAACCAAATCCATATATAGTAGTTGAGACCAAAATAATCACCACAAATTTTCATTATAGTAGGTGGATATGGATAAAAAGAACGAGTAAACCCGGTAGAGGGATTCCAAATCAAGAAGTATGTAGGAACCCAAATAAGTATCATGTCCCTGCATGTACCAATAATTTTCATGTACGCATTGGAGTAGGTCATTGGGTACGGAAGAATGCAACTTGCGTCTGCAGTAAGAAGAGGCTTGCTTGCGTCTACGGATAGTATTTCAGTTAGGAAACATGAAAAGAACATAACCTTTTTCACGATTTTGGATTCTTTGTAGTGCCTTTTTGCAAAGTCAGATTCGGCAAACAAAGCAAACCAAAGTTAACACACGACTTTGGCTCTGCAAACTGATTTGACGGATGCCTGCACAAAACTTTCAACTATTAACTCGATTGGAAATGCCATTTTTGAGGGTGATGTTTACTGTAGATAATGACCGTACAATATTTGTTGTGCAGTAAACCAATGATGACTAACAAATCCCTTTGGTCATATTTATAAGAAAAATGACATATACAAAGAGTTATATCTATACTAGAAGTTACATCCCCATACCCCACATCTATTCCCAATAACTACACCTCCCTTGGCTCCCATGTCCGCTAGAGTACAACCGTTTATTTTAATCATGCAGCCTTTTTATTTAATTTTAATGACTTATTTAATTTAAGTGGATTTAAGTGGATCAGGTTCATTCCTTTGCCTAATTGAAGCCGCATATTTTACTTTAACTACTTGTCATTATTAATCAATAAATTAACAAATACAAAATTAACTATATGTAATTTATATTTAAGATTAATATAGTTTATGTGTATGTGGCTAAGGGGTTAAATATGTCTTTTATATTTAAATATAAGATTTTGTGTATATAGTTGTTATTACCATATTATAAACCCTAAACCAAATAATTAAAGTTAGTCATATTATATGTACTTTATATTTAAAATTAATAAAGTTTAGGTGTATGTGTCTAAGTGGTAAAATATGTCCTTTATATTTAAATATAAGATTTTGTGTATATAGTTGTTATTACCATATTATAAACCCTAAACCAAATAATTAAAATAAGTCATATTATATGTACTTTATATTTAAAATTAATAAAGTTTAGGTGTATGTGTCTAAGTGGTAAAATATGTCCTTTATATTTAAATATAAGATTTTGTGTATATAGTTGTTATTACCATATTATAAACCCTAAACCAAATATCTAAAATATGAATACACTGTGCTAGTTACTTAGAATGATGAGTCTAATGTTTACTAATCATGACCAAATGACTAAAGTAAAATGATATTATGTGTTTAGGGTTTATTTAAGAATAATATAGTTTAGGTGTCTGTGTCTAACGGGTAAAATATATCCTTCATATTTAAGATTAATAAAGATTAGGTGTATTTGTGTAAGGGGTAAAATATGAATACACTATGCTAGTTACTTAGAATGATGAGTCTAATGTTTACTAATCATGACCAAATGACTAAAGTACAATGATATTATATGTTTAGGGTTTATTTAAGATTAATATAGTTTAGGTGTATGTGTCTAACGGGTAACATATATCTTTCATATTTAAGATTAATAAAGATTAGGTGTATTTGTGTAAGGGGTAAAATATGAATACACTGTGCTAGTTACTTAGAATGATTAGTCTAATGTTTACTAATCATGAGCAAATGCCTAAAGTAAAATGATATTATATGTTTAGGGTTTATTTAAGATTAATATAGTTTAGGTGTCTATGTGTAACGGGTAACATATATCCTTCATATTTATGATTAATAAAGATTAGGTGTATTTGTGTAAGGGGTAGAATATGAATACATTGTGCTAGTTACTTAGAATGATGAGTCTAATGTTTACTAATCATGACCAAATGACTAAAGTAAAATGATATTATATGTTTAGGGTTTATTTAAGGTTAATATAGTTTAGGTGTCTGTGTCTAACGGGTAACATATATCCTTCATATTTAAGATTAATAAAGATTAGGTGTATTTGTGTAAGGGGTAAAATATGAATACACTGTGTTAGTTACTTAGAATGACGACTCTAATGTTTACTAATCATTTTTAGGGTTTACATTGTTCGAACAATTAATTAATTTATTTAAATTATTTCATAACTCAAACGTTATTATTGGTGTTTAGAAAAATACTCCGTAATATTTCATTTGAAGTAAATGCAAGGTAATATTTTGTTACACGTTAGACTATCTCATCTTGATATTCATTACTGAGTGTAATTATTGCTTCTGGAATTGCAAGTTTTTATTTTTAATACAAAGGGACTTGATGTGTTTTGTAAGTTCAAAAAGGTGAAACCCTTTATTGCATTTTTCGGAGAGTAATCATTACTCATTACTTGTAAAATATAAGAGTGACGGTTTATTTGCATCAGAGAGAAATAAATCTAACATTCTTCCCTTTCATCTAAAAAGAAAAATTCTCTCCTCTTCTTCCCTCTCATCTACATACATGGCTGATGATAGCATCGTTTTTCCAAACAAAAATCGTGTGTAAGTTTCATTTATGTTGTTATTGCATGTGTTTAGGGTTTTCTAGTAGTTGGTCATATTTGTCTTTCATCTTCTTGTTCTAAATTTTTTTTTCTCATCTTCTTCCCTCTCATTTACATACATGGCCGATGATAGCATGGTTTTTCCAAACAAAAATCGTGTGTAAGTTTAATTTATGCTGTTATTGCATGTGTTTAGCCTTTTCCAGTAGTTGGTGATATTTCTTATTTTTTCCGGATTTGAACTATTTTTTTTATAAATAAAGTTTCAGTCTATGCATTAAGTTATTTTGTTGCTTATAAGACTAACAATTTTTCTTATTTGAACATGTTTAACCGAAATGGAAATGTTCCTTATCATTTGTGTCTTTAACTGATTGCATGTATATAGAATACATAGGATTTAACTTTCTTGTTTAAATTTGTTAATGTTATTTACGAATGCTAAATGCAATTTTGTTTATTGTTAGGTCATTGGTAACACACTTCAGTTCTTTTTTGAGTCCAAAAAAGGTATTTAATGTTATTTTAATTTTTTTTATAAATTAATAAACAAATTTTGGCATTATATATGTCATTGTTAATTTTTATATATATATATTTTTTTTTTTGCAGGGAAAAATATTTTGGAAGTATGTATTTTATAAACAATGGAAAGGGAAGTTAAGTGTATGCGAAACTACTGATTCAAAAGGAAATACTTTCACTCTTGGTTTAAAAAATATTGGTCCCACAGTCGGATTTTTTGAAGGAGTTAAGGAATTACTCCTATTTTATGGTATTAAAAAAATCATACATTTGATTTTTGGTATAAAAGTAATAGTAGATTTGATATGCGTATTTTTAATATGGCTGGTGAAGAAATTATTTATCCGGACAATCCAAACATTGAAAATATAAAGTCATAGTTAATTTACAACATTTATTAAGTAAGTTGTTTATTGTCATACTTTAAATTAATTGAATGTTGAATTTTTTTGTTATCAGTAACAATTACATAATACAAGAAGCCAATGAGGATGAATCAAGAGACCTGGAACTAATAATTCCACTAGCACCACAACCTAATGACGAACCGGAGGATAACTTGCCCATATATCCACCATGGTATTTGACTCTAACAAAGGCAGCAGCTACAGGAAAACAACCATTGGTGAGTAAATAAATTACTTAAAAAAAAATTTATTAATGAACTTTGAATATTTTGACTGAATAATTAATATAAGTAACATATGATTAATATAATATAGTTTACTAATTATTTAATTATTTGCTGGCAAAATTTTATTGTTAAATACGTCCTTTCTTGGAACATAAATGATTATGCATATTGTTTTTTATTTGACGTCAATAAAAAAAACAATATGAATCATATATAAGCAGAAGATCGTCCCGCCAAACTAAGGAGTGTTATTTGGGTTCTGCATGGATGCAATTTATGAAGGGTGGAAAATTCAAAGAGGGTGACGTCCTCAAGTTGAAAAAAGTTTTTCACTCGGAATAGTTGTTGTTGTTGTGGGGTATCGTTTAAGATATTTTTTTTATTAAACATTCGTAACTTTTATAATTAATTTTGATGAAATTTACTCTGATCTGCATTCTTTTAATTCCAATTACGATAAATACAAAAATATATTATTTTGTAACCTAATTAACAAATTACCTTAATTTTATTTAATATATTAAAAAAATTGTAAAATGTGATTATTTTTTTAGTTATTAATTAAATGTTCTATTATTCATATTTTTAAAAATATTTATTTATAGAATTTTGAAATGATTATTGTCCTGTTTTCGAAAACAAAAATTGTACATCTTTGTAATTGTATTCTGAAACCCTAATTATTGTGTTAATAATAAATAATTATATAATTAATTTTTTAATACTAATTAATTAATTAATTAATTTAATTAGTCATAATAAAATTATAATCAATTTGTATCAAACATTGGGAAAATGATTCAGACAGTAAACACTAAATACACATGTATTATTCAAAGTAACCCTGCTTCCTTACTACACACGTGTATGACTATATCATGTCATTATTAATTACTGCATACATCTGAAATCATCATTGCTTATTGGAATCATGTAATTGCAGGCATACATAAATAAATTTGATATCCCTGATGAAATGTGTACATGCTTCGTAAATGAAAATACGGGTTCTGTCTTGTCAGTTGTATATTAATATTATTCTTTTTTCATATTTAATATCCACTTGTGTAAAGAATTTTACTCTGAAATACGAACCATTCATGAGGAAAACGACTCCTCATATTTAAAGTTATTAAACGATACTTCGTTTTCCAGTTTACGGTTTTCACCCCTTAATGACTTATTTAAAGTGACCTACAATACCCAAATTTCACATTCCATAACTGACCACCATATATGTTCATTTTCAAAATGTTAGTATGTACACTGAGGGAAAGTTAAATTTCATAACACCATTGCCTTGATTTTGGGTTTTATTCAACATTAAGTTCATCCTTATCTCTTTCAGGTATGAAATTTATAATTGTTATTTATGGAAAAAAAAAACCTCTTCATCCACCAAAATCATCTCCAAGGAATTTGTTTGCAATGGATTCTTAAACTCTGGCAGCCTCCACAATCTTATTATATGAACTGTTATCTTTCAGTCAATTCTTCCACCTCTAATGTCCTTTAGTAATGTAAACCTCTGAGCCATGTTCTTTAAAAAGAAGATGAAAGTAAAAAGAAGAAAACTTTTAAAAATTTCACTAATCATATTTTTTTTTGGTGAAATTATTAAACGTTTTATTCTTTTTACTTTCATCTTCTTTTTAAAGGACATGGCTCAGAGGTTTACATTACTAAAGGACATTAGAGTGGGAAGAATTGACTGAAACATAAGAGTTCATATAATAAGATTGTTATGACTGCCAGAGTTTAAGAATCCATTGCAAAAAAATTCCTTGGAGATGATTTTAGTGGTTGAAGAGGTTTTTTTTTTCTCCATAAATAACAATTATAAATTTCATTTTTGGATACTGTAGTGTTTATTTTTACTTCTATTTCAAACCTAAATCCTAAACCAAAAAAAAATATGATTATTGAAGATATTATTAAAAGTTTTATCCTTTTTGCTTTTATCTTCTTTTTAAAGGACATGACCCAAAGGTTTACATTACTAATGGACATTGCTGCGGGGAGAATTGACTAGAACATAAGAGTTCATATAATAACATTGTGGAGATTTCCAGAGTTTAAGAATCCATTGCAAACAAATTCCTTGGAGATGATTTTGGTGGATGAAGAAGTTTTTTTTTCATAAATTATGTTATAAATGATAATGTTACAAAAAGGCTAATGATGTTTCCCTTTATTTGTAAGAATTTTTTACATAACAGATAATGTATTACATCACTTTATCTGTTTTTCATTTATAATTTGTAATCATATTGTTACTTTTTTTTCATCAACATTAGTACATTAATTTTACACAAATTATAAACAATATTTTATTATTAAACAAGTCAATTTGCACATGCACAGTCAGATCAAATATGAATCATTTTCTCCATCTAAAGTCATAAGTATTAAAATTATGCCTCAGTATCATTTTTAAAATAAGTGTATGACATCATTTTTTCCCAATACATCATATTTAAATATGTTAAAATTTCAGACTTCACTAATAATTTTGCATCTCAAACTGACAACATTGTCTCAACACCCTTTATAGTACCGAAGACCATTGTTGCTTGTAAAATTTAGCATCTGAACCTGGGAAATCACCATTTTCTACCTTGATTTTTACCTACAAATAATGCATAACGTGAGAAGCATTAAAAAACATTATTTTAATGTACAACACCTTCAACAAACAAACTTACTTGGTTCAGTGCCACCATTCATAACATTTGGAAGTAAGTAAGACCACCCAGATGCCCCAGCCATGTTCAACAAACGAAAATTCTACAAGATGATCAATTTTTTAATTTTAATATATTAATAACATATTATGGATAATGTATGTATATACATTACGGAAACAAAATTAACTAACCTCATTTATTGGCAAGTATTGTGGATATTGGAAGTTTAACATTTGTTGTTGCTGGATATGATTATAAAAAGGATGTTGCACAAGAGGAAACTGATTATAAGTATGGAGCAAATCAATTCTTTCAAATGATGTCGGGGATAAAACATCTCTTTTGTCAGATTCTTCACCTTCCTTCATTAACATAAACAAATTACAAGTTTATAAATAAATTATATTTTGATCCTCAACGAACTCAACAAAAACAAAAGTTAATCACAAACTGGACCTATATTTTTTGACTTGAAGACTTCATCTTCACATCTTTCACTAAATTACAAGAACTTGCTTTTCCTTTTGCTTTTACATTTTTATCACAAATCTTCCTACCAACTGTATGTACTTTTAAATCTGTTGCTTTCAATTTCTGAAATTAAATATGACAATACAAATCAATGATTATAATCAAATGCAAAGATTAATATTTTAAGACATACATATATGAAAATAAAATTCACTTACAATGTTCTCCTCCTTCAAATTGGGTTTTGAAACCCTTTGTTTCTTATATTTCAATTTTGTTATCACTACTACAATATGCACATTCTACATCGGTTCTCTAAAGCCATCTACTCTAAAACCGATGTAGAATAGACCGATGTAGAAAATGTATAGTTTTTTACATCGGTTCTGAAAAACCGATGTAGATTTAAGCTAAAATCTACATCGATTCTCTTGAGAACCGATGTAGATTGATTTTTTTTTTTTTAAAAAAATCATGCTTATTTGCAAGGCAAACAGCTCCTGAAACTCTACTCTAAATTTATCAGCATACTTAGGACCTAAGTCAAATGGACTAATATAGACAGGTGGTGAAGTAATAGTTTGATAATCCTACATGAAAAAAATAATTAATGGTAAATATAAATTAAAAATGACAGGAAGAGAGAAGAAAAGTTTTCAACAATATAAAAGTTTATAAGCATTCACAGTAGAACATACCCTTATTCTAAAGTCATAAATAAATGTCTTGCATAATGCAAATATTCACAAAAAAAAAGAAAAGAAATTTGTACAATCCATAAGACACTTATCGGGCCTCAGAAGCTAGCAAAGTACAGAAAGGAAAATGAATAAGTTGTACACTTGTAATTTATTCTTCTTGTTAGGGATTTACCAGACATGTTGAAATTTATATTTATCTTGTTCAATCCAACATTTTGATATCATCATTTGTTTGAATCATAATACGGATCTAGATCCAACAATATTTGCATTATTTGTTTAGATCACCAGTACAAACAGTTAACGAACAATCAAATGCTTCAAGACACACTATTTGTTGTCAATCTTATTACTATATAATAATAATGATGATGAGATCAATGCCTAAATGGAAGCAAATATATAATTATTGAAAAACGGTAATGGATCAGCAAAATAGGATAAATAATGGTAATTTAATAATTATATGTTAAAGATAAATTTACACATATAACATTGCAACTAAACAATGAAAAAGAAAAATAAATATTATATAAATATTTTATATAATATTCAAACATAAAAATCTTATATAAGTTACTCTAACTCTCTGTTACTATAAACACCACTTTTTATATACATATACACAACTCATACTATTTCTACACTATTAAATTTATTTCTACATGCACATTATATGATAAAAATAGAGCAAGTTAGACAGTAATAATAATACTACTATTTTTTTAGGATAATAATAGTACTACTTAATTACTGCCTTTGTTAAAACCATCCTATGCACTCAAATTACTCAAGTTTATCCAAAGACAATCCAATCCCAATTCTCCTACACAACAAACAAAACCTTGAAAAAATAGTAACCGACTCACGTTTTAAGTAGGCATCAAAGAGGTTCCCAGTGACACCCTCAATGGTATCATCCACGGGAAGAATATGCACATGCTTCCCGTACTTAACATCAGCACATTAAAAAATATAATTGCACATAAACATTCAACAAACACAATGGTTAGAGAAAGGTGAAGGGAATGCAAACAAATAATATGAGTTAGGACATGTTTGCATGCAACCCCCAAAAAGCAAAAAATAAAATATATATGTATTATTATGAGAGTGTAACTGCCACTGGAATAAAAAATTTAGACACATAAACATATTCAGAACTCGTAATATTTATAAGAAAAAAAGTTAAAATAAATATACTCATAAGAGATAAAGATTCTAACCCGGAGATTTATCCATGGTTGGACCCCTTTTTCATTTCCTAAAAACAAGCAAATTTGCCAATAATTAAACTTTCAACGCAGTTATAGCAAGTAGCAACCTATGATAATCCAATGAGGCTGGTGGGAAAATATGGTGTACATATAAATCGTCATCAAACAGTCAAGTGGATATTAGCTTCTACATATGTTTGTTTCCATTTTTGTCGTACACGTTGAATCATATTCGGGTTTTTTTACCTTGTGAACTTTCTTGAACAATCACTGAAATAGGAATACCAGAGTATGAATCGCCACCAATGTAAACTTGATTTGACAAAAAATTTGGATGATCAATCAACCACTACAAACATTTGAGCATGATTGTCACAACATAATTGACTAACAGATTTAGCTGCAATCAAAAGGTGATAATTGTGAAATAATAAAAACAATGAAATTTGTAGGAATACCTTCCTAAGAAATTGATGGACTTGGTGAACCAGCATCCAGTCACTTCGTTGAGAAGCAGACTCTGTTATGGCATAAGTGAAGCCCGTGGAAACAGGCAAGTCTACAAATATAATGCTACTAACCTACCAAGAATAGTTATGATATTAAATACCAGCAAGTAAATAAGCCTAACACAAAAAGGATATGATGAAATAAAAGTTAATATATATATATATATATATATATATATATATATATATGTGTGAAAAGAAAACTACAGATATCAGCACATCAACCAGCTTAACAATATCAACTTAAAATACCACAACGTTCAACAATAACAGCACACATCTCACATCATCAGCATACAACTCATCAGCCATACTATATATATATATATATATATATATTTGTGGCAACAAAAATGTGGTTGCATACAGATACAGAGCACCATTGTCCATGAGTGTGGCCTCAAGACCAAATTGGGCAGGCTTCCATTGTATTCCTCATATTTGAATGCTAGGGGACCTGCGGCACATAGATAAAATGAACATCTAAGTATCCGCTATTGTAATTCTTTTTTCTTTTTTTAACCATTGTATTGATTTGAAATGTCTTTTTGTTTTTGGTAACTTAAAATATCTATTATTGAAAATAGTAACTAATTTTTATCTGAAACTATAAATATAGGTGAAGTAAATATTTATCTTCCATCATACTTTATTCCATATCTAAAATCACAATTCATATTTTGAACTACTTATTTAAGAAACATAAGTATTACTTGTAAAGATTAGTATTAATAGCTCTTGTAGTGTAGCACGTGCATAAGTATGAAGTAAATTAGAAATTGGAAAACAAAAAGTAGGTATCACCTATTTCAAAGACAAGGCCAGACAAGGTTGAGCAACCAGGACCACCAGTGAGCCAAAGCATGAGAGGATCCTCCTCTGGATTGTTCTCTGACTCAATGAAGTAGTAGAAGGTTTGCACATCATCTGATTCTCCCACTCCCACATACCTATTCAACAAATATAATCAATGTAGCATGTTTATAAGATTCATGTAAGTGATTTTAATCCCATGAATTTAAGATACAAAACTATGGCCTTATTAGCTAAATGTAATGTAACTGACCCGGTTTCAAGAAGAAAAGGAAGGGGCTGCCATTTCTGTCCCCGGACCTGCTGCTGTTGCTGCTTGGGGTCATACACACCACCCTGAAAGGACCTGAACACTTTTTTTGCGCATCGGAGAAGCTGCTACACCCACCTAACCCTGAGTTGCTATGCACAACAAAAGAAGATAATTTATCACCACCCAGATAACCAAATCCCCAAATCCCAGGATAATCAGAGGAAAAATCAAATGTTCTCCATGGTGGCGGGGTGAAGCGCGACGACGGAGTTGTCGTCGTTTACAGCCTCGTCGACGATGAGTCGGTTGGGCGCCTTCTTCTGCTCCAAGATCGCGATGCTGAAATCCCTCTTTGTTCCTTTGCTGAAAGATTGAGAATGGAATGAGTGAGAAAAGAGAAAGAAAAAAGAAAAAAAGAATGGAATGGAGATCTGAGAAGGAAGAAGAAGGTTACGCATCGGAGGATTGTGGTTGGTTAGCCATGGAATTGAAGAGAGTTAAAAGAGAATGGGAAAAAGGGATCAATATAATCCTCGAAACCGAGTGTGGTCGCCGCTCTTGTGGCTGCCGTCGCCGGGGCTCGCGGGACCCTCCACCATGCTCGTCGAAACCCTAATTTGAGAAAGGGGAAAAGGGAAAATATGAGGCCTCCCTCGCGAGATTTGGGGTCGAGGGTTTGAAAAGAGATGTGTTCGCGCATCACATCTACATCGGTTTTTTTAAACCGATTTAAAATAATACTTATACTTTTCATTTAATTACAAAAGTGCCACCACAATTTTATTTTACATCGGTTTTAATGAAACCGATGTAGATATGGTGATGTAAAATAGTATATTTCTAGTAGTGTATACTTAAATCATCATCCATTCGTTTATTCTGTACATTCGATTAAAAGCACAAATTTCATAAATTAATCACAAAATACAAATAATGAGACTATTAAACTTTTTTCAGATATACATTAAACAAAATAAATACCTTCACTAGAGCGCTACTACCATCTTCTTTGTTAGTATCATCATCAGAGGATGTAAAATTTTCCTGCAATTAACAAAATAAATTATTTATATAACTGATGTGTCAAATAAATAAATTAATTACCTAAAATGATATTTCAAAATAAATAACTTACACTTTCATCACCAGCATGATCCAATTATGTAGTATCCTCACTGGAACTAAAGTTATAATCCATGGAAAGGAGGACAGGACATGTTGAAGCTACATGACCAGTTAAATTACAATTAGGACAATTCCTACTCTTTTTCTTGACATTTTTGTTTGATGGGCACCTTTTGTCTTAACAACAAGGGGGTCACAATAATCATTACTAGCATCATATCCATTGGGCTGCAAACCAACTTCTTTTTGTAACTTATCAGTAAGCTTTAAAATTTCATTCCTTATGGAATTATAACTTTCACGACTCTTTGAGGCAAGGCGACCAAGTCTATTAGAACATGCACTTAAAACCCCAAAGCGTGCAGTATAATCATATCATTAGAATTATCCCATGTCTCATAAGACATATAAACTGAATTTTTAGCATCCTTCAACCATCGATTGCATATTAAACTTGGAGGAAACACATGAACATGTTGATATCGCATAACACATATAATATGACTACAAGGAATGCCACAAGATTCAAACATCATACAACCACATTCATATTTGCACTCATCTTTGTCAAAAACAACATTCTGTAAAGATTGATGATGCTTATAATTGTCAACTGTGAAAGTAACCTTATCACCATTGTCATTTGTATCAATAACATTCAAAGATCTAGCAGTAACAATCTCAACCTTTACCAATTTAAACACATCACTGGTATATATTTTTTAGGCTTCTTTTTCAATTAAGGGCAAAGACATGGATAAAACAGGTTCTGTATAAAAAGAATTGAAATCAGACAACAACTCATTATACCTATAATCTCTTAAAGAATACTTAAAATTGTACAACAACTCAACTATAGTATTTTTTCTCTTTAAATAAGACTTTATGCATGAATTTATTCCTTCACATAAAGATGTAGTCCTTATACCCACAAAAAAATTGTCACGTAAATAAGCAGTAGCCCACATAAATCGTTTTTGGTAAGTTTGCTGAACCCAATTATTGTCTTGTAGTTCATGTCTTTCTACTAACTCATTCCATAATCTTTCAAACTTTTCTGGGGTATAATTACCGTACATTACTCTTTTGAAATCCTTCCAAAAATTATTATTCTTAACATTCTGACAGACATTTTTTTGCAAATGCCATGAACAAAGCCTGTGTGTTGCTTCTAGAAATACCTGCTTAATTGCCTCTCTCATTGCACCATCTCCATCAGTTACTACAGCTTTTGGTTGCTTATTTGACATTGCATTCAGAAAGGATTCCAACACCCACCTATATGCCTCGATACTTTCATCAGAAACAATAGCACAACCAAATATAACAGTTTGAGCATGGTGGTTTTTACCAGAAAAAATCACCAATGGCTTGTTATACTTATTCTTCTTATATGTACTATCAAAAGCAAGTACATCACCAAAACGTTGAAAAATCACTTCTGCTCGTACCATCAGCCCAGAATAGGTGTTTCAACTAACCCTCAGATGATATCATGTACCTTGAAAAAAATAGTGGATCATTATCTGCCTTGCCTTGAAGATAACTTAAAGCAACCACTACATCTCCATCTTTGATCTTAAAACGCTTACTACGCTCAATATGATTGAACAAATCTTTTTTGTTAAAGTTAAGGCCGGTATGCCCACCTGTTTGGTCCAACATAAAACCCATTATATGGCATTCCTAACACCTTGGGCATGTAATGAATCAACCTGAACTTTCTCTGCAAAAGTCAAACCACGGTACGTACGGATTAATTGCACAAAATTAGAACCACATAGATTATGATTATGACCTTCCTCAAATGAAACAACCTTAAATTTAGAGGTTTGACGATCCAAATGCACACGTAACTTTGCTTTGCAATCTGTACGAGATAGTGGTCTATGTTCTTTTTTCCTATCATCTCTCATGAAATGTTTTTTGTCTCTTAATCCAGCTTTGTTGCATAAATATTGTCGCATCACAATATTGTGCTTATCATCATAACCTACCTCATCTTTTCTGATCCCAAAACCATGACACTTAGCATAAGTGAAATAAAATTTATAAGCAGCATTTTCACTTGCAAACTCCAATCCAAAAATATCATCTGCCGTCAGATCAAGATAACTTTTGTATACATCTTCATCACCTTCATCTTCTAAATTAACCTCTTCATCAATTTGACTATCTATATTAATTTATTTTTCAACCTCACTACGGTTACAATCAATAAAACCATTTTCATTCAAATTACACATTTCTTTAAACTCATCCATCTGCATAACAATGATAAAAAAAAATACACAATATTATAAATGTACTTGTTATTCAGTCAAAACAAATAAAACCTTTTAATAAAATTAACATGCATTTCATACTTTCTAACAAACTTCAAAATAAATCCCCTTTCGAAGAGTAACCTCATAAAAATGAAGAACAAACCTAATTTTGAAGATGAAGATGATAAAAATAAAGCAAACACAGTAATAGAAAGAAAATGACTAACGAAATGTCGTACGTGGAAGGGAGGGTACACGGTGAAGATACCGTCTTTGATGGGCCTTTTGGTAGGGAGAGTAGGTTTTGGAGCACCGGAGACCAGAGAATGGGAGATCATCAGAAACAAAAAACAACAAAAAATCAGAGGTGCTTGCAAGAAGATGCGACAGAGAAAAGAGGAAAAATGAAAATGAAAAGGGTAGGAACAGAGGTTACACGGGAAACTTACCGTCTTTGATGGAGCTTTTGGTAGGGAGAGCACCGACCCAGAGATGCGCGAGAGAGAAGATTCAAAAGAATCACGAGAGAGAAGATTGAAAAATGAAAATGAAAAGGCAGGAAGGGAAATAAAGAAGATAAAGCATATTCAAATAGACTAGGACTATTATTTAAAAAGATATAATTAATGAGGGTTAAATAGAAAATATTAAAACATTATTAAAAAATACAAGTTCTGACAAAATAAACACATGTCATGTTTTATGTGGTCCTTGTCACAGAGGGTTTTGGTGCCCCCTAAAATAAACTTGCACCAAAGGAAATGCCTAGAAATTAACCCATGCATTCAAGAAAGAAACTTAATTATAGGTTAAAACCCTTATTTGGTCCCTTATAATATTTTTTTGTTTCAATTTAGTCCTATTTTAATTTTTTGTTTCAATTTGGTCCCCAATAATTTAAATTATTGCAATTTGGAACTTCCATCCAAATGATTTAAATGGAGTTAACTGTTGGCCACGTGGATGTCAGGTGGATGCCACGTAGATGCCACGCAGATGGATGCCAAATTTCTTGAATACACCTGTAACTAGAATGGCCCGTTCTGAAACCAGAACGGCCCGTTCTAAAACTAGAACGGCCCGCTCTAGTTACACTATTGGTGTGTAAATTTGGCATCTGGAACGGGCCGTTCTGAAACCAGAACGGGCTATTCTGAAACCAGAATGGGCTGTTCTGAAACCAGAATGGGCCGTTCTGGTTTTAGAACGGGTCGTTCTGGATTCAGCACGGCCCGTTCCAAATGCCAAATTTACACATAACATGTGCATGCAGAACGGGCCGTTCTGGTTTCAGAACGGACAGTTCTGGTTCCAAGTGTATTCATGAAATTTGGTGTCCACCTATGCATCTACGTGGCATCCACGTGGCATCCACGTGGCCAACAGTTAACTCCGTTTAAACCATTTGGACGGAAGTCCCAAATTGCAATAATTTAAATTATTGGGGACCAAATTGAAACAAAAAACTAAAGTGAGACTAAATTGAAACAAAAAAATATTATAAGGGACCAAATAAGGGTTTTAACCTTAATTATATTTATATATGTGATTTCTTCTTTGTACAAATTATTATGTGTTAGGTGGATTGGGTGCACAGTATATGAATATGAATATAGAATAATCAATATTCCTTCAATTTATAGGATAGATCTAAATAGTGACTTTTTAATTTTTATATAGATTACACAAGTCAAAGTTATCGTTCTAATAAATTCTCGATGTTAAAATTTAGTTCCCTTTCTCTGTTTATTTAAGCCTTATTATGAAATTTTTGAAATTTATTGAATAGAATTATTTACCAAAAAAATTGTAAAATGTTTCCCTTTACATGAATAAAAAATGTTCTAAATAGCAGGATCCACAATTATAACAATCTTACATTATTCTTGATTCTTAAATAATAAATAAAATTTATTCATAATACGTTAAATAATTATAGATTCTTGAATAATAAATAAAATTTATTCATAATATGTTAAATATGAGATGCAAATTGTGATGTTGTCATCTCATATTTAAAAAAAACACACACACACGCACACACATTCTTCAATGCTCTCCATATTTATGTTTCCCTTTTTCTTGTGAGACAAATCACTAGTGCAAAAATTGGATTTAAAATCGGAGTTTTAAGATCGGTTACAAGGTAACCGATCTTAAAAATGACGCAGTGACAATTTTGTAAATAATATGAACACTTTTAAGATCAGTTAAAATTTAACCAATCTTAAAAGTACTTTTAAGATCGGACATAAAATAACCGATCTTAAAAATATTTTTAAGATAGGGTATTTTATGATCGATTTTAAAAGTGCTACTTTTAAAATCGGTTATTTCATAGCCGATTTTGTATGTAGTATACAAAATCAATTCTTAAATAATCGATTTTAAAATTATCATCAGAAACCTTTTATATTTCTCTCCCTTCTCATTCTCTTTAATCTTTCCCACCATTCCTTTTTTTACTCTCTCGCGCTCTCATTTTCTAAAGTCTCCAATAAGGTAAATTTCGTTGTCGTTTTTGTTTTTGTTTTCGTCTTCTCATGCTCTTCTTGTGTCTCTTTTCGTTTTCTCATGCTCTTCTCTTGTCTCTATTTTCGTTGTAGGTTGATTTTGGGTAAATTTCAAATCTGGAATGACCCGTTTTGCAAGGAGAACGCCCGTTCGTCAGGGAGAACGACCCGTACTGCAAGGAGAACAGGCTGTTCTGATGTCCGTTCTGGATTGGTTAAACTTATGCCAAACTATGCTAGAACGGCCCGTTCCACACTATCTTTTTAGGCCTTTTTAACAACCTGGAACGGCCCGTTCCAGTTTAATTTATTTTGGAGCCAGGACTTTTAAGATCAGTTATAAAACAACTGATCTTAAAAGTTAACTTTTAAAATCGGTTATTTAACCAATTTTAAAAGTCTAACTTTTAAAATCGGCTCTTTTAAAATCAGTTATAGAACCGATTTTAAAAGCCTTTTTTTCACTAGTGATTCGCATGCTTATGGAAGGTGTTTGGGTCTTCCACTTAGCTCATGTACCTAGAGAATCTAATACATTGGTTGATATCCTTGCTAAGTTTGGTGCTCATCAAGGTGGGAAGTGGCATTTTTGTATGAGCTTCCAACTGTGGAGCGGGATGCTCCTTTTAATTTTGTTAAAATGTGATACAAACTTCTAGAATAAGCTAGATTATTCTAGAAAAATACATAGGTATATGCTAATAACTACTAGATGATACAAACTCTAGAATTATGTAGACAATTACATATAGATAGAAAACTCTAGAATATATACCTCTAGAATCCTCTACGTAAAACATGAATGGTAGTGTTGAGGCCTATAAATAGTAAGTCATTTCCACTACTCAAATCTATTCCAACTATTCCTCTAAGCTAGTTTTCCTCTCAACTAAGCCTTTCATTATAAATTTACCTCCCCATTCATTATACCAATCAAATAAGTTTTTACTATTTGATAATTCATAAACTAACAAGTTTAATTTGAGTTTTCTTTCTTCTTTGGTTTCTTTATTTTTCTTTCCACTATACCAAAAAAAAGTCAGGTTTAATAACAAGGCTTCATTTTTTTAAAAAATTTTTTTAATTAAATAAGTAAAAAATAAATAAAATCATTATAAAAAAATAACTATATTCAAAATTTGTGTTATTAAATATGACTTTTATTTTTAAATTTGAAAAATATCTAAATATTATAAATAGAAAAAAGTCTTTTTTAAAACACTAAACATGACTTATAAAATAAAAAAAGGTTTTATATATCTGTTTACTCTTTGTAAACTTTATTTTTGTTATTTTATCATTTTATTGCACACCTGATATCTTGTACCTGATATCAGTTTTTACTGGTATCAGAGCTACACAGATCTGGCCACTAAAAGAGATTTAGAAAAGCTTTCCCAGAACATAAAAAGCATTCATAAAACCCAGAATCTCATTCTTAATAGGATTAAGAATTTGGAAGAAAAAATAGACAAAGCCTTTGAGCTTATAAAAACAAGATCCACCCCAATAAACAGAGAACTTGATAGAATCTCCAACTAACTCTCTAAACTTTCACTAGGAACTAGTACCCCTTGTACACAAAGTTCTAACAAATTTATTCTTGCCAAGCCAAGAAAATGAATATTAGAACACAAACTCTTCCTTTTACAGGAACTTCACAAACCCTTTCGGGACATACACCTATTACTGAAGCAATAAATCAACAATCAGGGATCTTAGATAGGTTCCTTAGAAGAACAAATTCTAGTACTAGACAACTAGAAGAAATAGTAGACATCCAGTCTAATATAGACATTGGAACAAATGCTAGGATAGATTCCTTTAATCCTAGACAACTCTCCAACTTAAATTGGCTAAGTTCTGATAGAACTAGCCTATACAAATATTGTCGTTTAGATGACTTTCATCTACCAGATGGACAACATCAAATTATAAGATTAATTTCTGAACAAACTGGTAGACAACTTCTGAGAATCCATAGGAGATATGTTCATTTAGGACTAATCACTATTGGCCTAAGGACCTTAACAAGATCTTTTGTTGGAACAAAAGCCTTTCTTGTTCTTTTTGACCAAAGATTTAGGGATAATAATTCCCAGGCTATAATAGGGATAATCGAGGTAGATCTTAACCAACCTTTTTTCCTGATATACATAGCTCCAAACATTACAATGAATCTCTCTTATTTTATACAAAACATAAATCTAGAAGTACAAACAAGAGGTTTTGGAGAAAATTTTGATGGAAATAACCTCCATCTAGATATAACCTTCATAGGAAGAATTAGTGATCAGATATCTCCCAGATATAAGATCAACACAAATCCTTTGATAACCTCTTTAGGATCAAATGGTATACAATTTCTTCCCCCTCAAATTTTTGAATCTATAGAAGAAACCAAGGCATTGAATGGCAGACACACCTCAATTCTGGTTCCTCCAGAACAACTATCACAGCACCACAAATAGCCATAATGACAAATAGGAGAAATAGTCTCTCAATCAGATTCACTGATTATGAGAATATACAAACTCCTGATAGAGATGACGAAGAGGAAGAACCACCTAGAAAATCTCTTATGAATCTTTGGTATAGTTCATATTTTGAATCTTATACCCCAAATTACAAACAAGGGAAGAATGATGAGAGCCTACTAGGAGAATGCCAACTCTCACAAAAGTTGCTCTTAGCTGTAGAAAAATGGGAAAAATAAAAACAACGAGCTGAAAATTTTTCCCAAGGTTAAAAAAATGAAAATGAAGACTCTAAAGAAGAGGAAGATGACTTCATTTTTAAACAAAAACTTTTCTCACAAATTAGTAATGAAAATTATGAATAGGACCATGACCATGACCTAGAAAAGAATCTAGAAATAGATCTGGGCACATGGTATGACAATGAAATTGATTTCAAGAACAAACTACTTTTGGACAAAAGTAGAAGTACAATCTGAAATATCAAGTTTATACACTGAGATTTCAGAAACAAATTCCTCCATATATTCTTATAAAGGTTTCATGGGAGATAGTTATAATGGTAACAATAGTGTTCCTAACTAGATTCACCATTTCGACTCTAGCTTAGAAACATATGATTTAGGATTCATTCCTAGAGAAAAGGTTGTTACTCCTGCAAATTTCTCAATAGGAGATAACATAAAATCCAAAGGAAAGAGATTGCCTATTGAACCTAATTTCAACATGCCCTCCCTTTTGCTAAATATAGGAAGTGTTGACCCTCAACTCTTGCCTAATTACATAGAATAGTGGACTTTTGTTGTTATACGAGACTATAGAATCCACCATGAAAACCATGTTCCTAATAGTCAAGAAATGATAGCTAGGGCTGAAACATATCTTGGAGATATTGCTAAAGCCTGCTGGGAATCTTTTAAATAAACCTTTCCTGACCAAGTTAAGATAAATCTAATTGACCCAGGACCAAATATCTATAATTTTTGTAGTATTATTCAACGCATCTTTACGACCCAATCTATCAATGACAAAAATACAGTTAGACAACAGATTTACCTAGGAAACCTAGAAAGACTCTCTATAAGTTACTTGGGTAAAATTCAGGAGTTTACACAAGACTATCTGATGTACGCCTCTATAGCTAGAGGATTCATAGATAGAAATTTAGGAGAAAAATTGTTCCTTAAACTTCCTGGTAAGTTAGGACAAAAAATTAGAGATAGCTGGAAAGATGACCAAATTGACCCAGTTATGAACAATTTAGCTATTAGAATACAACACATCATGAAAGTGATGGAAGACACTTGCATTAATATAGCCATAAACAAGCAGATAAAAATGGCTGATACAGACATCTGTAGACAAATATATACACCACAACAATACCACAAAGAGGTTAGGAAGAAAAGGAAACCTCAACAAAAATATTTGTCTCCATCTAGAAACCATAACTCTAGAAAGAAACAACAAACTCCTAGGTATTCGATCAGAGCCTCTAGTGCCAAGAAACCTACCCTCAACAAAGACAAACATGTCAGAAAAATCAAAAATAGCAAAACATACACCAAACAATTATAATGTTTTACATGTCACCAAACAAGCCATTACTCTCAAGATTGCCCTAACAAAGCAAATCTCTTCACAAGAGAAGTCGAGTTAATAAAAAGTTGTAGAATGAACCTAATCCCTATAGATGAAATAGTTTCTATAGACTCAGAAATATACTCAGTAGTAAGTTGGTCTGACTATACTTCTGAAGAAGAAGAAGTAGGTAAAGATTACAAAATTATAAATGATTTCACTAATAATGAGTACAATCATTTATACCCAGCTATGAATGACAAGTACAACAAATATGGTGAGATATTAGATGATCTAGGATATAGTCTTATGAACAAAAATGAAGAACAAATATCTTGTGATCATGAAATACAATTTTTTGCAGGTCCAGAACATATTGAATGTTTCTATTGCAAAATATTTTTCCATAAAACATTAAGAGCACATTGCCCTTTATGTTATAAAAATTTCTACGAAACTTGTTTAGAAGTTGTTGATAAAATACTTTTTCCAGACCATAAAAAAACAAATGATTTGGATAACAAATTAGTCAATAATAGGTTATCTGCTTTAGAAACAAGACTAAACCAGATAGAAAAAACTGTTGATTTTCTTTATGAAAATTTTGAAAAACAGAATAGATTCACAAATCATGAAGAAGGACCAAGTGGTTTAATAGCCTTACAAAACAAAGATTGCATACCTATAATATGCAATAAAAAACCAACACCAGCTTACACATTTTGGTAAAAATCATTTTTCCCAAAATCAATAAAATTGACAAAACTAAGCTTGTTATTCAAGCACTTGTTGATACTGGAGCTACATTTACTTGCCTATGTGAAAGTATAGTTCCAAAACAAAACCAATTTTTTAGTGAAAAAACAACAAAAAACAGAACAATGTCTGGAGATGTTATAATAAACAATACAGAAACAAAAAATTTTACAATTTAGTTATCCACTAATTGTGATATTTTTTGGACCAAAAGTCTTCATGTCTCGAGCAGATGTTATTAACTTAATACTTGCAGGAGAAAAAATGATTTTAGGCCTAGATTTCATAATAGCAGAAAATAGGTCTATTACTATTACGAAAGATTACTTGATTATTTCTAATCATGTTCAAATGTCACCCATCATAGATGAGCTTGCATCAGAGTTGTGAGCTAAGCATGGTGATACCTTTAAAAAAGCTACTGAATGTCCTTGCGAAATCACTAGTAGTTGCAAAATTGAAGAAGCAGAGGCTTCGGTCCAGAATTACAAAAATTCTGAATCTCTTGACACTAATAACCATAGTGATATAGATAATTACTATGAGTTGTCTCTGATACAAATGGATATTGATTGTTATAATTGTGTAAAGTCATGTTTAATAACAAGGCTTCATATTTTTTGTTTGAAAAAATTTAAATTAAATAAGTAAAAAATAAATAAAATTGTTATTAAAAAAAATAACTATATTCAAAATTCGTGTTATTAAATATGACTTTTATTTTTAAATTTGAAAAAAAATATCTAAATATTATAAATAGAAAAATGTCTTGTTTTAAAACACGATTTTTACCCTAAATTTTGTGTTTAAGAAACACAATTTACCCATTTACATAATTTTTTTAAAAATTAATTATTACAAGAATTTTGAAATAAAATGATGTTAAAAAGCCATAGTACCTCTAATTGCATCTCATCTATTGAGGCACATAGAGTGTTCCTGCGGTCTTCCCTAAAATTAGTAATCCTCAAATCCCTTAAGTGGCATTAACTTTCCTAGCTCTCTAATCACCAATTTGTCAGGATCTATATAGAGTACACTTATCTTTTTAAGGGATGTCATACTTCCAAGACTATCCATTACTTCAATGGAACATAATGTATCACCCAGAAGATGACGCAGCTTTCTAAGCTTGCTAATCTCCTTTGCAATGTAAGACACAAATGTACATCCAAGGTCTCCAAGTTTTGGAGCTTACCAATGGATTTTGGAAGACTTGGTATCTGTGTATACCTAAAGCTTAGATACTTCAACCGGATTAAATTCTCCAAATTTTCAGGAACATCATACAATTGACTAAATCGAGCATAACCAAAATCAAGTACTTTCAACGACATGTATTTTGCATAAATTTCGTCTATTAAGTATTCAGATAACATTTTTTTTTTGTAAAAATTAGAATTGATTCAATATGTGATCTTTCAATTCCAATCAAATCATTGGAACTTTGTTTCTATTACTATAATAATTAAAATGAATTTTTAATGACCTTTAATATTATTTTAAATGACAATAAAAATAATTATAAGATATCTTATCAACATTTTCACATTAGTTATTATATACATAATTTAGTATTAGTAAAATATTTATTATAATTTATTTTTAATCATTATAAATAAATAATTCAGGAATGACTTTTCATAAACATTCAAATCATCATTAAATATGATATTCAAGTATTATAACTAAATATACGGTGTCCTCACACATTACTTCTTTTTTCTTTTTTTTAAATATTAGGCTAAAACACACTTTTCTATACATTTTTTTTTATTTATTCTTCCAAATTCAAAAAGTTTCACTTTCTTCCCCCAAACTGGTCATACCATCCGGTTTTTATACAATTTAGTGACATTCTTATTTTTGTCACTAGAATATAAATGCAGTAGAATTCTTCAAGGTATGCCAAATCTTCTGATTTTCTGTTATAAACCTTCCACAATTAATGATGCAACCTCTCCTTTAGAGACACAATCATTTAAAAAGTGAAACAGCTTTGAATAAAATGAATCATAGTTCATCAACAGGAAGGGGAACAAGGAAGCTTAGATCCATTCCAGTGCAGCTGAATTAATTCCAGTATATCAAACAACTCATCTAGAGTACCAACCAACCTATCAAATGAATTGTTCCCCACTACAGCATCAACAGGCTGTGCTTCCTTGCAGAGAAAACCCTGAACTCAAAAGTTCAAAAACAACCTAAGCAGCAATTGCACCCATATCAATACTAATAGTACAAGTTATTGAGCACTGATGGTAGATACCTGCAGGCCTAGGTGAGGTAATTTTCTGATGGTAAGTATGAATGAAAGTTAGAGGTTGTCCACTCCCCAGATTTTCTTCCTATCTTGAATCCACTAACTGGTTTTCCTGCTAGTATGGCACCTTGAGTAATAGCGTCCATTAGCCCTGGTCCAGCCCCTGACCAAGAAGATCAATCCAAAAGATTTGCTATCCACAGCATGAGTTGAACTTCTAACCCACTACCTAGCAATTCAGATCACAATATTAGAACAGACATTACAATGAATTTGTGCATATCTGATATGCTGTCTTTGCCATCTATCTTGTGGAGGATTGATTTGTTCAGAATTTATTGATAAATCTTGGCCTTGTCATCAAGCTTGTTGTAAACTATAGGTCGTTTTTGACCTTCTTTGTGAAGAACTTTGGTGATTTTTGTCAGACATCCACTCTTCCTAGTAGACGTTTCCGGCTCTCTCGCATCCTATTGCTTGAGCGATGGTGAAAGGGGAGATTTTGACTCTTACCCTGAGCACCGTTCTTTCGAAGTATCTTTGATGGATCCTCAAAGATTCGTAAAACGTCTTTATCAGCCCAGGATAAACAACTTCCTTAATGTTGAAATATCCAAGTATTCTACAGTTGTCCAAATCCTCATAGATAGGTATACCCCATTCCTGCATTTTGTTAATGTCGAAGTGATGCTCTAAGAACATAACTGGCTTTACCTTTATAGAGAAGGTATGAGAACAGTCAGTAGCTTCATGCATTTCTGTGGGAATGTTCACATTTGTGGTGTTTCCAGTTTGTGCGGCCATTGTAGTGGAAGAGAAGGGTTTTTGAGATGAAAGATTAGGGTTTAGAGATCTGAGACAAAAATGAAGAGTTTTGAGTTTCAAAGATATGAAGCGTAGGGAGTACGTTTTTGAATACGAGGGAAGATGTAAGGTTTTTTTAAATAGAAAGATAGTTTCTATTTTTATTTCCCTTATGAGTCACATGATGTGGCGCCCTTTTGCCTTCCTTATGTAGAGTGTTGTACAACTCGCATTAATTTTAGGTTAGTGGATTTGTCATTTCAAGAGAAAATCCCAAACAACAGTTTTGTCATTTAATAATTTAATCGTTGTACACTTTTAAGTGTGGAGAATGTTTGTCTTTGACTCTTTTTGAGTTTATTATGAGGACTGTTTAATGAGAGTATGACAAACTGAATGTTCGGACGTAAAAAGAATTTACATTCTTCATAGGACGAAGAGTTTCAGACGCTGTCATTTCTTACAGCATTTTGAGAGATATTAAGATGTAGTGGTTTACTACGTTTACTTTCCTACTGTGTTTCTAATTATACGAAGTGGCACATGTATAAGTATTATGATGCATCAGAAGTGATCTACCTTTATATCATATACAACATGCTTTATTTCAGTAGATAAGATGATACCTATTTTACCTATACCAGTCGTTCACCTTCCTTGATCTTTAGCTTTCCTTTGTCCTTGTTCTTCCATGGATCGTTGTATTCCCCTGCATTGTTAGATGCTCAATCCAAGGGTTCAAGCTCTGATACCAATTGAAGTTAAACATGAAACACATAGAAGGAGGGTTGAATATGTGTGTGTGTGTGTAAGATGGGATTCTAAACCATTTTCGCAAGAATAATGTTCTTCATCCAATACACTTTTAGATACCATATGGTTATACAGAGTTTTCTTAACACAAGGTCATTGCATCTAAAAGATTTATCATCTACTGAGGAAAATGGTTTATACTAATAATTAAAGTTCTTGCATTTTCCTTTTCAAGATAGTTTCATTTAAGGATAAGCAGTAGATAAAACTTTTCAATATAATATATTTGTTAAACAAAATTTGCATCTTCGTCAGAAAAAATGGTTTTAATGAAGAGTAGACAGTAGACGAAGTTTTTAACATGATTTGACAATTAAGAAGAGTATTCGTATGAAATTTAAATAAAACAAAGCAATCATTTTTATACTGGTTCGCTCAACTGAGCTACATCCAGTCTCCTTCAACTAAAGGGTACTAGAAAAACAGGAAAATTTGATTGAAGAAAACAATGATGATGAAGATGAGTATTTATTTATGGCATTTCAAGAATTCAATCCACATGAATTAAATACTTACTTATTGACAATAGTTGCACTAGTCACTTGACTAATTTCTAAACCATGTTCATCCTTGATAAAACAATAATTCTCTTTAAAAGAGACTTCATATCCTTTCATTAGCATTTGTGGAACACTAAGAAGATTTTTATCTTTGACAATTATGATACCTTTCTTGGTTGATATAGAAATAGTTCCTTTTCTAATGGCTTTTTATTCAATTTTTCTACATTTTTCTCAAAATATTTCCAACAAAGAGGCTATTTTTAACAAATAACGGCAACTAATGGCTGCTGAAATCTTGTACGTACCAACACCGTATAATATCTTAATACTTATTAGAGGATTTTATCCCTAATTTATATGACTGATGTAGAGAAAGAACAATAAAGCATATACTAGAAGAAAATCAAGAAAAAGGGAGTCAAAACTAAAGAAATCATTTTAGGAACTAATAAAGTCAAAAATATCATTCTACAGTTATTAATAAGAAGCAAACATACCATTTATTTGCAAGGTTGGACGCTTTATGATGATTCCATATCTTGGCAATTTTGCAGAGAATTTTAAAACTTTTTATATATGCGTCCTTCATGGACGATCCAGCGCTTTTGTTTTTCATACTTAAGAAATTTTTCCATAAATTCATTTGGCATCATGCCTATATGGACAACTCCAAGTTTCTCTAACTGCAGAATGCCAGAAGGTACTTCCTTGAGTTTGGGTAATTGGCATAACTCAAGCTTTTCCAAACAAAGAAGTGCTTTTCTATGGATAGTGATGGAATTCAAATGATGCAATTTTTGAAGCCGCAGTTTCTTTAGTTTCTGAAACTCTCCATCCTCAAAATGCAAACTTTCACCTTGATAAGCATAGCATTCAATATTTAGGCACAACAAATTTGGCATATCTTTTAATGATTCCAACGGATCACTAGTTAAAAAGGATGATTCCAAGGACAATTTCACAAGATTTTGGAACTTTGGAATCCAATTTGGAAACTTCTTTAACTTCCCACTCAAGCAAAGCTTCTTAAGTGTAGGATGGAGTGACACATCGGACAAGTCAATCACTTCATTGGTATTGTTTGTTTCAATATGTAGTTTCTCCAAGAAGTGCATCTCATTTATCGAAGAAGACAGAATGAATCTGTATTTTCTCCTAAAATGAGTTAAGCTCAGATCCCTTAATTTCTTTAGCTTTCCCAGGTCTCGAATCACAACTCCATCATAATCTATTCTCATCGTACGTATCTGTTCGAGGGATGTCAGACCTCCAAGACTTACTGCTTCAAAGTAACAAAATCGGGTAATCCGAAGATGAAGAAGCTTTCTAAGCCTTGCAATCTCTTTTGTCATCACAATTCCTAGCGTAAAACTGATTTCCAAGGTCTCCAAGTTTTGGAGCTTACCAATGGATTTTGGTAGACTATGTATGATTGCGAATCCCAAGCTTAAATACTTCAAGTTGATTAAATTCCCCAAATTTTTTGGAAGATAATACAATGGACTATGATAAAAATCGAGTACCTTCAATGACATGTATTTAGTAGGGATTCTCCTTATTGTGTGTTCAGATAACCTTTCACTGGTGATAATCATAATTGATCTAATGTATGAGTTTTCAATATTTCCAAGCAAATCATCAGAATTTGTTGCAATTGTTAGGCGTCGTACGATCCCACTTGAAATGGAATCGTTGTGCTCACCAATATACAAACCAAACCCTGTGTCCTTGATTTTTGTAAGAATCATCTCATGTAATAAGTCATGAACACGACAAGTTTTGGGTTTGCCATCAATGGTAAATGAGCATACTTTCACCAAATTTCTAAGGATCAACTCTACTAAATATTGTTGTGCAACTTCTTCGGGTGTTTTTTCCCCTTCTGGTTTGACAAACCCTTCAGCTATCCATTGCCTAATAAGTCTGTTAGATTTAACTTCACAGTCTTCAGGATACATTCCAAAATACAATAAACATAATCTGAGACTATGAGGCAAATCATCAAAACTTAAACCTAAAATTTTTGCTACGCTAAAGTTGAAATTCTTATCCAACTCTAAACTTAGATTTTGACTAAATTGTCTCCATTCAAACGCACTTTTATCTTTTTGGGATAAAAGACCACCGATGGCCACAATTGCTAGAGGTAAACCTTTACACTTTCTAACAATTTCAAGAGATATATCTTCAAGTTGTTTTGGGCAAAATCCATCAGATCCATACTCAAATGCCTTCTTACAAAACAATCTCAAAGATCCTTCTTCACATAAAGGCTCTATCTTATGCACTTGAATGAAAGAAGATTTCTTACAGAACTCTGCAACCTCTTCGTTTCTGGTTGTGATTAATATCCTACTTCCTTTTTTATTATCAATTAGAGCATAGTCAATCTCATCCCAAAAATATTTATTCCATACGTCATCAAAAAAGATAACATACCTTTTAGAATGTAAGTGGTCTCTCACTCGATCTATCAAGGACATCCGATCCATCGAAGAAACATTCATTCTTTCTTCGCCAAACTTCTGCAACATATCCCTCAGCAGTCCTTCTACAGTGTAGGATTGCGAAACTGTGATCCAAGCACGACAATCGAAGCATCCAACGACCTCCTTGTTGTCAAAAACCAACTTGGCAAGAGTGGTTTTTCCCAGTCCTCCCATTCCTACCACAGAGATGACAGTTCGCTCTAATCGTCCCTTTATCAACCAATCTTTCAATTGATCTTTAGGGCCGTCAAAGCCAACAACCTCAGCTTCCTCAGTGTAGCGAGGAGCCATTCGGAGTTTGTGCCATGTGACATTTTGATTTCCTCTAGAACTGTTTGGCTTTTGTTCTAAAGGAAAATGGCTTTTGAATCTATCTCTTTCTGCAGGAACAAGTGACTTAACTTCCTGAATCTTATATGCTACTTGAATGCGATGGATCAGAGTCTTGATGAAGTCAACAACCTCACATGGTAAGGCTGCACATCCAAGATCATCAGGTTGCTTTTCCTCACATATCTTATATTCATCAATGAGATCTTCCACGCGAAAAGCTACTTCTCTCAGCCGCACCACCCTTTGCTTGATACTAACACGTCTAACACCATCTTGTTCAGTTTCAGCCACTTTATCAGCCTCATTAATGAAATCTTGAAAGCTCTGCAGTTCATCTGTAAGGTATGCAACTTCCTTCGGGAGATCTTTCAGCATATTGAGAGCTTCCAAAAATTTTGGAAGCAACTGCTGACCAGCCAAGGACACTGCAGTTTCTGCCATTTTAGTCTAGCTCTCTCTTTTGCTTTGTGTTGAGTGCAAAACTTTGTATTGCTCAGCATTATATACACAGCCAAGTCCATAGTCAGAGAACTTTGAGTTTCTCTTCCCCATTCTTTAATATTTATTCGGTGAGTTGAATATATATATAGTTATTCTAGAGTTGTTTATTCGATTATTTGGCTTGTCATTGTAATTAGTTGAATAAGAAGAAAAATAACAGTTTCACGTAATATTTTGGCGTTATAATATTTGGCATCACTAAGGTTTCATTTTCTTGTCCAAAAACATGGTAGTTTGACTTACTCAGACACGTGGGAAGTTCATGCCAGTATTAAATTTGCAATTTGTTAATGTCAATTAGTTGTCACCATATCCATTTCATATTACGCAACCCAAATTTTAAATAATTTGCCATTATAATATAGTTAAATATCATCACATCTCATAAAAAGTCGACACATCTGACAACAAAAAAAGATTATGGTTCGATTTGAATCTGTACAGTTTGAAATTTGATTCGATGTAACACCATGAAAGTGTGAAAACTAATTATTGTAGAGCAAGTTGTGAAAATATTGTGATTTAGCTGATCTGTTAATGTAATTAAACAATAATGTTAGTGATATAGTTTATCAGAACGTGTTTATACATGTCAAAACTAATTATTAATTGTAGAGCAAGTTGTGAAAATATTGTGATTAGAGATAAAAATAGATTAAATTTAAATAAAAGATTTATGATTTTGTCTGTTTAAAATCTGTCTGATCTAACTTATTCAATAAAAAATTAGATTTAAAATTTAAAAAAATATATTTCTTTAAAAAAGTTAAATTTAGACTTATAAAAATATTTGATAAGTTAACTTATTTATGTGTATGATATAATAAAAATAATAAAATATATATTAAATTATTAACAATATTATGAAATAAATAAAATTTATAATAAAAAAAATCAAATTATCAATATTTTTACTATATATAAATGTTTTACTTAAAAAATAGAAGATCTAGCAGTCCATAATAATATATATATATATATAACACAAAATAGGATAGGTATATATGATTCCATAATGTTGTTTAACATGTTTGGATAAAATTGCAAGTTTGTCTCACTCCCTCCGAATGTGTTTTTTCTACCCTATTTACAATGCAATATTTTTAAGTGAGTTATCAATTTAGTTTAGTTTTCTCATACAGTACATGAAAAGTAAAAGAACAGCCTCATTTTTTGAGCATACATTTGGTCATCACTGATTCAGGTGATTGTACGAAACATCACAAAAGTCCTTGTCTTCACTTTCTTTTTTTGGTATCTGAAATTACATAAGAATATTATTATAAATTTATATGTGAAAACTTGAACAACATAAATTAAAAAAATGCCAAAGAACAAAGTACCAATTGAGTTTGAGAAAGCGTGCCAGCAAACTGCATGTTGAGGGGCCTTTCTAAGCAACATGGAACATAGAAAGCAATGCATCTTCCATGATCCTTCGACTTTGTTGCTGATCAACTTCTACTTTTAATCATGTTAATCCTAGCTAGCTCATCACCTTTCCCTCCAAACCTACAAATCTAACCTTATTAACCTTTGTCATCCTTATACTACCAGGAAATGTGCTCGTTGGTCTAAATACAATACATGAAGACTAATAATCAACCTAAGAAAGAGAAGTGACCTTTTTGGTAGTAAGTATTTGGCCATCTCTAATTTATGCGTATTGTATAATATGCTTCACGAAAGTCCTGATCTTCACTTTCTTCATTTGGTGTCTGAAATTACAACAACCCCTATAAATTTATATGTGAAACTTGAATAGCATAAATTAAAAATATTGGAGAACAAAATACCAATTGAGTTTGAGATAAACATGTCATCAAATCAAACTGTTGAAGGACCCCTCCAAGAATTTCATGAAGGATAGAACCTAATATAACTTCATTAACCTTTCTCTTCATCCTTCAAATTCCAAGAAGATTCCATCAGTACTCTTCATCTCTTTTTCTCAGATTCTAAATATATTAATATTCAAACCAAAACTTCAAAATTTACTCCTACATTTAGAATTTCTAAATATTAGCTAAGTAGTAGCAGCTACCACATGACATACTAGAAGCAATGAATATAAAACATAGGATTTTACAAATAATGAATATATAATTTGAAGAGTGCAACAACGTACCTAACCTATTTAAATATAAAAGTATCCGTGGTTGTAAGATTTGGAAAAGATTTGACATCCATGGAAAATCTACGATTGGTAAAGATTTAGAGGATTTGGGGATCAGCATGGAGGGGCTGGGGAGGTGGCGACAGACAACAAAGGCAACAGAGGAGCGATTGTACATAGGGAATAGATACTATAACAAAATTTATTATTAGCGATAATTATTTAACGACAATAAATTAATTGTCTTTATTTTATTATTTAATAAAAATATTAAGACTAATATATAATGGTCACTAAAAATATATTTACATTACACTAAAATTTACTATTAACGATAATTATTTATTAATAAAAATTTAAATCTCACATCGATTAGAAATAAGATAATTGAAGAGTATATAAGTGAATAATAACTCTCATCTTATAAATTTATTTTATAGGGTTGAGTTAGACATAAAATTTACTATTCTAAGTTGATATCAAATTACTCACCATTAGTAAACTCAATAATGCTAATTAAAAAAATAAGAAAATTAAAAAATATATAAATAGAAGACAAAACTTTCATCTTACAAGTCCCACATTGACTAAAAATAAAATAATTAAAGAGTATTATGAATCATTTCTTAATCTTTTAGTTGCAATAAAAAAATATTCATCTCATTTCACCTTCTATATTATACTCTCCATTAATTGAATAGGTAGGTTGGCAGGTACAACTTTTAATGTTTTTCTCATTTCATTGATTACTAATTTTTCAATACTTTGCATACCCTCTTTAATGCTTCTTAATTTCATTTCATTTGTTACTAAACTCTTGATTCCTACCTTCCTTCTTTTTTTAATGTTCATCATTTCTTATTTAATTGTCATTTTTCGAAACAAATATTTGTTCCCATTCATATGTCAATTTCAAAATCCAAGATAACATTAAATTATTTTGGTAAATTATAATTTTAATTCCATTAATTATTTTACACATTTTTTTTATAAAACGGAATAATAAAATAAATGCTTGAACAAAGAACATAAAGGCTAACTTGAAAAAAGAAACATTAACTTTTAGAAAGAAGAAATTGGTGCGTACCAAGGACAGAGAGAAAGAAATCAACATAATTGTCAAACAATAGAAAAATATATTATTATTAGGAGACCGATAAATAGCTTCACTATTTTAGAGGAGAAAAAAAAAATAGTTATGAAGAGAGAGAAAAACGATGCTACAATAATAATTCACTGTGGAGAGAGACGTGGAGTCAGAAAATGAATTGTTTTAAAATAAGAAGGGAAAAATAAAAAAGTGCAAATAATTTTAATAGAAAAACACTAAACTAATTGATTTATTTTTTTTGTTAGAATACAATGGAGGGAGTATTTGCTATACCATCTTTTATACTTCTTTCATTTCATATATTACTAAATTCTCATTAGCAATACCACATAAGTACTAAACTTTATTACTTGGTATACCCTCTTTAATACTTCTTTCATTTCCTATATGCTACTAAATTCTAATTATCACATAAGTACGTTAACACAATAATATTACTCTCAACACTTTGTTTAAAATCATGGCTAACATAATTATTACCGAGACATATTCTTTCAAAAAATTTCATCGAAATTTTTTTTGTTTAATTTTAATAAATTTATTAATGTAATATTTCTCAGATTTAATCTCTCAACAATTCCATTCCATGACATTTCACACAAAGACACTTCATGCAATTTCTTGTTAGTCAGAACCCTCCATGAATAATCCTTTTTTAGATGTCCATCCACTTTTAGAAACAACAACTGACCTCACACACTTTCTGGAAAACTTCCCAAAAGTCACTCATCTCTAAATTATTTCAAGTCAAACATGCTTAATTATAGAGTTCTAATGAGATAAGCTACCGAAAAGTAGATGAATCTTGTTAGTATAAATAGTATAAATTAATTCTTTTAAGTCAACCTCAACTATACAATCTCATATTTGTACAATTTCTAGATTCATCTCATTCCAGTGTGTTCGGACTGTTATAAAAATATAATAATATTATTATTATTCTAGAAAATAGAATATTACAATTAATCTAATCATTTTACATTATTTTCACCCGATTAACAATAATATATAATAATGATCAATTTCATAAATATATTAATCTAATCATTTTCATAAATATTATATATAATAATTATATTAACCAATAATAATTATATTATATTTAATTAATCTTTATTTGTGTATATACTTACTTTTATAATTAACAATCTACTTATTCCTATTTAAAATTAATATTATGATATGATTTAAATTATTTATTATGAATTTAAAAGTTTAAATAAAAATTTATATATTTTAAAATATTATTTTTATAACTTGTAATGATAATATAATTTTTAATTTTTAATCTTAATATAAATTAAAAACCTATATTTTAAATGTGAACAAGAGTATTTTGAAGGATTTTTTATTTATTTTTATTTAATTCAATTATTTTATTTATAATATTTATTTATAAATTAAATTTAACATTTTAAATAAATTATTAATTAACTTGATATATTTATTTATCTTAAATCTAAGATACAAAATTCAAATAAATATATCTATCCTTGTTTTATTTTCTAATTATCAACTATTAATAAAATACTAATTTAAAATCTTAACTGATTATATGATTATATTTTTATATCAAATTTAAAACTAGATATTAGTTATACAAAAATATCAAAATAATATAGTAAATTGTCAATAAGATTCTAATTAAATAATTTAAATAATTAATTTTTTAACTATATTTTTATCAAATAATTTGTTCTAGAACTAATCAATTTTTCTCTGTTAAGTATTAATAAAATTTAAATTATATATCTCTTAGAATATTTATTTAAATTTTAAAACATTATTTTTATGCTTAATAATTTTTTGTTATTATATAATATCAATAAACTATAAATACTATTTGATGAGTACATACATAGTTAAAATACTAGTTATCTTCATATATTAGCACATTAATAATATTCGAGTTATTTGTCTCCTAATATTTATATATCAAATTAAATCTTTGATTTATTATTTCTATCAATTCATTGTTATAAATATAAATTTAGCATATTAATTATATTCAAGTTATTTATCTCCTAATATTTATATATCAAATTAAATCTTTGATTTATCAATTCATTGTTATAAATATAAATTAAAAACTTAAATTTTTTAATTTTATTATTAATTTTTTAACTTTTAGTAGTTACCATTAAGTTGTCACTATATAGTCTTGTATACTTGTGACAATGTGATTTTGTTACTATTGTGTCTAAGTACTAGTAATAATATTTTTTTTATCATAATAAATAATTTATTGTGTGACATATAAAAAAATAGTCAATAATAAAATAGTGACTTGTGTATTAGTGATGTCTGATGACAAATTAAAATGTCGTCACAAGACATATGTAGTGATGATTTTTTAAGATTATAATGACAAATATTATCATCATAAAAATCACTTTTTTCTTATAAACATATATCAAATCTACAAATTCTTTAAAAATTTGAAAATCATCTGATATTTCGTTATATAAATTCAAATCAACATATAAAATACTTTATGATTATCTATCAATTTGAATTAACAAAATAAAGTATCAAATAGTTTTCAAAATTTTTAAAAATTTGTAGACTTTATATATATATATATATAT
>NW_017984108.1:122744-134603 GCF_000340665.2 Cajanus cajan | reverse complement strand
ATATATATATATATAAATAAGAGGGATCCATTTACTTTACTAATAACTTTTAGTGAAATTATTTCACTTAATAACTTATAGTTTACATTATTTTAATGTTTTAAACATTAAATTAAAAGTCCTCAATAAAAATATCAAATTTAATTTTTACAAAATTTAAAAATTATTTTGACATTTGATTACGTTAATTCAAATTGATATATATTCATAAAAGTATATTACATGTTATTTTGAATTTGTATAACGAGATATTATATAATTTTTAAATTTTATAAAAATTAAGTACTTAATATATTTATTAAGAATTTTTAATTTACTAGTGAGATCATTAAAATTTAATATAAATAATGAATTATCAAATAAAATAGCTTTAATAACAACCTATCTGTGCTTAATTAAACATATATGTCTTCTCTTATAACCTACTTTTATTCTCTCTTTTTTTCCCATATCTATTTTTTTCATCACATCGCATATCATATTTATTATTTTTTTTTGTATTTTTTTTATATAATTTTTCTGTCTTCCTTCGTCTCTAATTAAACCGACGTTTAACATTTTCCTTTCACGTACGTCTCTTGGAAATCATGACTTCGTTGGTTCGTTCATATTTAATAGTGGCCAACAGTGTTGACTGTGGGACAGTGCTATGCATATCAACAGTAACGCCAATGTGAAACATTATTCCATGGTGTAGCTCATGTTCCTTGTTATTTCCCTTAATATTATACACAGATTCATGCATGTAGATCAAAAAGTGAAGATGTGCATCAATAATTTCAGTATCAGTGCTTGGCACGACTCATTCTCAAAACTCAATCATCTAATCCAAATATCAATTAAAGAAATGATTTCCAAAGGAGGCTGCCTAACGAATGTCTTAAAGTTAATTGCACCCTGCCATCAATTCGTCCCCACATGTTTCATTATTTAAGGAGCTTTGTTATATTTGTTATATTAGTAACGGCTCATATATAGCTACCTTCCCCACCATAAACCATCATTACGATATATATAAATTAATAAAATAAAGTATCAAATAATTTTAAAATTTTTGATGTGAATTATTTTTTCAATATATATTATAATAAAATATATTATTTATGTTAAAAATTAATATATGTGAGATTTATTAAAATACATTTTTTAAAGGAGTATATTATCAAGTTATAACGTAATATTTTACCTAAAATATAATTTGTTAATTTATTCCTTTTAAAAAAAAAAAAAGTAATTGTGAATTAACAAACTTATATGTGTGTATGATATGTCATGTTAATTATAATTACGTAAACTTAGTCAAAAGATGATGGTTTATCTAAGTTTATATTATATTTTTTTTAAAAAAAAGAAAATTTTAATATAAAAAATGAATGGTTAAATGATTGCTTTCATTAATTCAAATCAATGTATAAAATGCTTTTACGATTATCTGTCAATTTGAACTAATGACACAAAGTATCAAATGGTTTTCAAATTTTTAAAAAATTTATAGACTTAATCTATGTATTAAAATTTTTAATTTTAACTGTTGGATCCTTGAAATTTGATGTAGAATATAAGTTATTGAACACACTAAGTCTATACTTACTCTTAGAGTAAATAGATCCCTCCTAATATATACATACACATAGAGAGAAGAGTTCAAACAACATCGATGTAACTTTTATCAACTATTAAACCATTCAATAACTTTTAACTAAATGTGAATTTTTCAAAACTTACCGTTAGATTAAAAGTTTCTTACTCCTAGATGATATATACAAAAGTTTATATTATTCAAAATGATTCGCATCTCATTCTTATAAAACAAAATTGATGCAATATATACATTTTAAAATATATTAAAATATGAACATTTTGATTTCCTTCATTGTTGTTCAAAAGTTAATATAAACATACAAGGTGATGTGAAGTTATAATTCAATAGTTTGATCGACAAAGTTCACATTTAATTGAAAGTTACTGAGAAGTATAATAATTTATAAAAGTTATACTAGTGTCATTTGAATCGTCTTTATATAATAATAATAATACATACATACATACATACATACATACATACATACATACATACATACATACATACATACATACATACATATATACATACATATTAAAGTAAGTGGTTGTTGCTAATGTACATCCAACTGTCATTTAGGAGGAGCACATTAACAAATTAATTTCTAAATGACGAACCTACTTTGTATAAAAGATTCATAAATGCACTCTCTCAAATTTTCAAAAAGAAAATTATAAATAGGTATTTAGAGCTTTTTATTCTTGAAACATATTGAATTTTGTGAATTACTGTTAATGTTATTAAAATTATATGTTGTTGTAGTTTATTGTTTAATTGTTGAGAAATTCTAGGAATTTAAGAATTCTTAAGAGTTTTTAGTTGTTAAGAGTTGTTCTGAGCAGAGGCTAAAGTTGACCAACCTAGAGAGGAACTTTGAAATGCAGGAAAATTGTTTTCTCTTTTGATCCCATACATTTCTTCCCTCCTTTACATGATAGTGGATTCTATGGCTATTTAGGTGATTCAAAGTTCTAGAGCCAAAAATCCAAGCAATTGAAGTGATTGTGCGATTTTGGCTAGGAGGACTTTGTTTTCTTCTTCTTCCTTTGATTCTTATGGGTTTAGAGGTAAGAGAAGCTACAACTTGAATCTTTGTTGAATTGTCTGAGTTGTATGTTATTTGATTTCACCAAACCATGGTTGGGTGGATGATTTTGAGGAAGAATTCCTGTGTTGTAGGTTTTTAAGGTTCTTGAACATGTTAGGAAGATTTTGGTGAATTGTGATCATTTCTTGGTTGCATGTTGTCATTTTGTTTGGAATTTAATTGGTTATGATGTGTGGGTATGATTTCTACCATTACATATTGGAAATTTCTAATTTTCAAGATGGATGAACCAAATTTGTGATTCTTCCAAGTGTAGAATTCACCTTTGTGTCGGGTGTAGCTTCAAGGCATCGAGCGTGATCTAGGCTAGAGGCTCTCTACCTCACTCTCTCTAGGCATAAGATTAATGGCGTCAATCGTGAATTAAAGGAGAGCTCTCTAACTTAGTGATGTCGGATGTGAGTTAAAGGGCACAGGACACGGATGCCCTTGGAGCTCTTTAACTTGGTGATGCTAAACCCAAGTTGAGTGGCACCAAGTGTGATTAAGGCAAAAACATTTTGCCTAGACGAAGTTGAGTGCTAGTGTAGTGATGTTAGGTGTGAGTCAAGTAGAGACTTTTTGCCTAAAATGGGGTAAAACATAGGTTTTGCTACGCTAGGCGTGATCAATACAAGGCCTCTTTGCCTCATTCACACCAAGCACAGATAGTTTGATGTTGGATGTGGTGAGCTAGAGACTCTTTTGCCGTAATGATGTTGGGCACAAGAAGGATGACACCAAACATGAGTTGTTAAATGAAAATGTGTTGTTTATTGACCAAGTGTTAAATATGGTGTGTATAAGTGGAAATGCTCACATGTTGTTTATTGTTAGGACTTTATACATCGATTTAGGATGATGTATATTGAAGGTTACATTGTTAAAAGTTGTAAGTTGTTAAATGTTGAAATAGCAAAAGTTGTATGTTGCGTAGTGTTGAGTGGTTGTGTCAAGAATGCTTAAGACATTGTGTTGAGTTGTATTGATTGACATAAGATTAAAGGAGATATATTATTTTAAAAGTTGCATATCCCAAAGTTTTAGTAATTAACCTCAATAACTCCATGTAAAAAAATAATATATAAAAAAACTCATTAATTCCATTTATGCATTTTTCATCTTTAATCCATATATATAAGCGTTTTTTCTTATAAACAAAAAATATATCATTTAAAAAACATTACACAAGATGCTAGATCTAAAAGAAGGAAATTAAATTAAATTAATTAATAAAACAATATTAAAATTATATATTTTATAATTTTAATTTTATAAATATTATATAATAATATTTGTACAATCATTTCTATAATTAAAATATCATCTAATATCATCTTATTAACTGACTTCATTTAATTAACCTTTTGCGCGTATCGCAATGTGTAATGTATAGTCATGAGGCAAATTACATATGGTACTTTATAATGTTTAGCCCGACCTATATAAAAGGTTGCAAGAACCCGTGCAAAAGCCATCGACTCCTTATATAGCCCTCTCACTTTATGGACAAGACACTCCATTCATAACAATTAGGAAGATACAAGCATATTAAATAAGAAATCTTTATTATTATGAAAAATAATAACTCTAAATTTGGATAATTTTTTTATTCATCAAATTACAATGATAGTATTAAAGATTTGTTAAATCAAAAGATGATCTTGGATTCTTTAAGTTTTGAAATTTTAATGTTAACAAACAAAACATTTTTACAAGAAAATATTTATCAAACGAAGTGTAAGACAGATTGTTTGTAAGATAATGTGAATCAGACAAAACATATAGTTTGTCTCATATATATTAAATGTTCATTATTTATTGATATTAAAGACAAAATTCATTTGAACGTTATATTCCTTAATAGATCAAACTAGAAAGTCATATCGAAACTCACAAACTTGTTAAAGAGAACAAGATCATGCTTTTCGTCAACTAAGGACAAAGATTCTTGAAATCATAGAGAAAAGCAGATAAAGGCATTGTTGTTGTTGCTTTGCCTTGACATTGCTTTTGTAAGCTTCATTTGGTATGAAAAAATGATAAGTAGTTTCCTTGATCATATAAGAGATATCATTTGCTAAAATACATTTAATATTTGCATTAAATAAGTCAATGGTTACCTCTCATCACAAGAAAAGACATTGAAGTAAAGCAAAACAAACTTATGAGTCGAACTCAAAGTGTTGCAATGATTATCTTCTCCAAAGCTACAATATAAGAAGATTTGAAACTCAGAAAGAGAAACACATCTGTACAAAGATATACACGAAAAACACACTATAAATTATACTTGTGCGTAAAATTATGATAGAGAACCAAATAGCCCAAGTATAAATAGGCCCAAATGTATTATATCCAAACCATGTTGGATTAGAGACTATGTCTAATAAAGGTTTTGGTTTTATTTTCTATTTCATTTGGTTTTCAATAATCTCTAGTCCTACACCTGTAGGCATAGCCTACACTTGGTACCTTACATATATTGTCGTGTCTATCATTGAGAAGGGCATGAATGAATTTCCTGAGTTTATTTTCTTCCTAGTAGTACTAGTGTAGCCCTAGTTCTCTTTCACTCATCTATCATTTGGTGCTTTCATTGTTGTTCTTCATGCCTCCAAAAAAGGATGTTGACTCCAAACAAGGTGATGATGTTATTTTTAATTTATCTGCCCAAATTAGTGCTATTCAATCTCAAATTGAACAACAAACCCTTACCCATGATACCCGACATGATTCATTGACATCCATGATTAGTTCTCTGGTAGACCGTATATCAAAACCTAACCAGCCAATCCCTTCATCCCTTCTTTTTTCCCATACCCAAAATGCCTTTATCCCTTCTTCCCCCACTTTTTCGCATTATCATCCGTCCTTCATACCTCCACCATTATCACAACCTTCACAAACCTTTCCCAGTACAAATCTTTTACACACAGCTCCTATTATTACTACCCGAAACCTTCCTCCACCTTTTGACACCTCTAGCCTCTTTACATCTACTATTTCAAGTTCGGGACCACCACCCTTTATTCCCACTATTCATCAACCACCTCCATATCCCTTTCCCCATGCACTTCATCCACCTAAATTGTAATTGAATTAATTTGACGGTCTGGAACCCTTGGATTGGTTTTTCCAAGCAGATCAATACTTCATGTTTTATCAGATTCCTTGGGAACGTGTTTCTATATTTGCTTTTCACGTGAAAGGGGAGGCACTTAGCTGGTTTAAGTGGATGTTCAATAACAATCAATTGGGGGATTGGACTTCTTTTAGTAGAGATTTACAACTCTATTTTGGACCCTCTTCTTATGAGAACCATCAAGCGGAATTGTTCAAACTAAAACACGTAGGTATAGTTTCTGAGTACCAATTTGCTTTTGAAAAGTTGAGTAACCAAGTTTGTGGTTTGGCTCCTACTACATTTATGAATAGTTTTATTTCGAGGTTAATTCTAGAGATCAAAAATGAGTTAGCAATCCTAAGGCCACAATTTGTTTCTCAAGCTATTGGGTTGGCTAAATTAATTTAGGCTAAACATCAAGGTTCATTATCACGTACACACCGTATACAATCCATCTACAACATCCGCATCCACCCACAATAACCAGGCCACCCCATTTATTAGTGTTTCACAAGCCTCAACACCCAAATCATTTATTTCTACGTCTTCTTCATCCTTACCCATCAAACGCCTTACTACTCAACAAATTCAGGAACGTCGTGTTGTTGGCCTTTGTTACAATTGTGATGAGAAATTCTACCCAGGCCATAAATGCAAAAAACCCCGATTTTTGTTACTTTTGTGTGATTAAGATCCTAGTCCTGGGCTAGAAACTAGGGATCAATTACAAGACCAACTTGAGACGAAACAGGTTTCCCCAACCGTCCATTTTCAACTTTCTACCCATGCACTTACAAGGTCTCCATCATTGCAAACCCTCAAGTTTTGGGGTCACATTCAAGGATTTTTAGTGGTGGTTTTGATTGATACTAGTAGCTCCCACAATATTATACAACCACACATTGCCAATTTTCTTCAGCTTCCATCTGTTCCTACAAACCCCTTTAAGGTTATGGTGGGAAATGGTAACCATATTTCTTGTACACTACTGTCCCAATGTTCCAATTTCATTTCACCAAACTAGTTTTCCTGTTCCATTATACATATTATCAATTAAAGGTGCTGATGTTGTTTCGGGTCTTACTTGGTTACGTTTGTTGGGACCTATTAAGGCTGATTTTTCAATCCCTTCCATCACTTTCAATCATCAACAGAAACCCATCACCCTCACGGGTGTACCCTTCCATACCCCCTCCCCCTTTTCCTTACACTAGCTTCGTTTCCTTACTTAGCAGAATTTAGTGGCTTCATTTCATTACCTCACCATGACTTAACCACATTCTCCTTACTATCCACCCAATATTACCATTCCTACCAATGAGACCGAACCTCCACCACCATTTTTTTCTTCCTAACCTACCACTTTGCTAAATTACTTTGATACTATTTTCCAATCACCTAAAGGTTTACCTCTAGTTCACCCTCATGACCACCACATACCTTTACTACCAAATTCCACCCCAGTTAATATTCGGTCATATCGTTACCCACATTCTCAGAAATCAATCATGACTACCCTTATATCAAATATGTTACAAAAGGGCATTATTACTCTTAGCACTAGTCCCTTTTCATCCTCTGTTATTCTTTTTAAGAAAAAAGATGGCACATGGCGCTTTTGTGTGGATTATCGAGCATTAAATGCCATTACAGTTCATGATCGTTTTGCAATCCCTACTATAGATGAGTTATTAGATGAATTAGGGGCGACATGAGTATTTTCTAAGACTGATCTACACTTAGGTTACCACCAAATTTGAGTTATTCCATCAGATACTCATAAAATTGCTTTCCGTACTTGTGATGGCCACTATGAATTTTTCGTGATGCCATTTTGGCTTTCCAATGCCACCTCAACTTTTCAATCTGCAATGAATGATTTACTAAGACCATTTTTGCGAAAATTTGTTTTGGTTTTTTTTTATGACATATTGGTCCATAGTGAACCATTTTCTACACATGTCACTCACCTTCATTCTGTTTTGCAGCTACTCCATTCTAATCAGTTTTATGCCAAGTTACCTAAGTGCATTTTTGGTGTTACAATGGTGGCTTATTTGGATCATGTGATTTCTAGACAGGGGGTTCATCCTGACCCTAACAAAATACAAGCTATCCTAGATTGGCTAGAGCCCCATTCTCTCACAGCATTAAGAGGATTTTTAGGTCTTACCAACTTTTATAGGAGGTTTATTTGTGATTATGCAGCCATCACCACTCCCCTCACTGATCTTCTAAAAGCTACTCAATTCAGTTGGAATACAAGTGCTCAACAAGCTTTTACACAATTGAAATCCCAAATTAATTCTGCTCCGGTCTTGGCTCTCCCTGATTTCACTTATTCCTTTGTGGTGCAAACTGATGCTTTTGCAACCGCCATTGGAGCTGTTTTATCTCAAAAGTTCCACCCAATAGCCTTTTTTAGCAAGAAACTCTATCCAAAGATGCAATTTGAATCAGTATAGGTGAGAGAGATGTTTGTAGTTATAGAGGCGATAAAGAAATGGCGAAAATATTTAATTGGACATAACTTTCAGCTTATTACTGATCAACAAAGTTTAAAAAACTTACTCTTTCAAGCTATTCACACTCCAGCCCGATAGACGTGGGCCACCAAGTTGCTTAGTTTCAATTTGGACTATTTATTGTCCTGGGAAGCACAATCTTGCTGCTAATGCTTTGTCTAGGCCTGACCCTCCTGCATTGTTGGTGTTAGTTATTTCCAACTTGGTGGTTTCTTTTATTGAAGAGTGGAAGACATATTTTGTTACCGGTCCTAATGACATGGAATTTAAAGATAAATTGTTGAATGATCCTAAGGTTAGAGATATATATACCTTTTAGAATGGCCTATTATTTTTTAAGGGCAGGTTATTTGTTCCTAATGTTGCTGACTTTTGTCATAAGCTACTTTTGGAGTTTCATGCTACCCCTATGGCTGCTTATTCTAGTGTTAAACCCTCATTGACTCGCCTAGCAGCATCCTTCTATTGGCCTTTCATGGCTGCAGATGCTCGCCAATTCATTCGTAACTATCTTGAGTGCCAATATAATAAATATCCTACAAAAAGACCACTAGGATTACTTCAACCATTAACTAGTCCCAACAGAGTTTTGGAGGACATCACCATGGATTTCGTGACCCACTTACCTAGTTCCTTTGGCCACACCACTATTTGGGTGTTGTGTGACAGATTGAGCAAATATGCTCACTTCCTAGCATTGCCAACAAATTTTAGTGCTCCTCAGTTAGCTCAACATTTTTCCATGTAAATTTGCAAGTTGCATGGCATGCTGAAGTCCATTGTTTCGGATAGAAACCCAATCTTTATCAGCACTTTCTGGAAGACCCTATTTCATGCTCAAGGTACTAGATTGCGTTTTAGTTTGGCATACCACCCTCAGACGGATGGCCAAACCGAAGTGTTGAATCATAGTTTGGAGGCATATCTGCGCTGTTTTGCTAGTGATCTGCCTCGCTCCTGGTATAAGCTTTTGCATCTAGTTTAGTATTGGCATAATACCACCCTACACACTAGTATTGGCACCACTCCATACCATGTTCTTTATGGTCGGCCTCCGCCTTCCACGGTGGACTTCATTCCTAGTTTGTCCACTCCCACCTTAGTTGTAGTTATTCTGTGTGAGGATAAACACATAATTAGCATTGTTAAGGACAACTTACATCTCACTCGACAGAGAATGAAAGCTTATGCCGATCAAAGTCGCCAAGATTTTGCCTTTCAAGTGGGAGATTGGGTGCTTTTGAAACTCTAACCATACTGTTAGGCTTCTGTTTCTCATCGTTCTTTGACAAAGTTGGCAAAGGGTTTTTATGGTCCTTTTCAGGTGTATCGCCGCATAGGACTGGTTGCGTATGATCTTGATCTTCCATCTTCATCTCGCATCCATTCCATAGTCCATATTGCTAAGCTTCGTCCATACCATGGCTCAAATCCTCTAGAACATTACAACCCTCTTCCATCACTTTCTTTTGATAATGAAGAAGACCATTCACTTTTCAAGGCTGACCATAATGTTTTTCCTTCGTCCAATTTATCTACACCATCGACCCTTAATCCTACGGCTTCAATTTTTCCAACGGATCCACCAACCAACTTTTTTAATGTTGTCCCATCAATGTCTTCCACCAACAAAATCCACGTTCACCCACCACTTCATGCTTCTTTGTTGGATTTGGTTCCAAGAAACACAAATTCATCTACATCGTCCATTCCTTCATTGATCCCTGCCACCACTACTTCCACTTACCCACAGCTGCCACGTCACGACCTTGAGGATAAGGTCCCTTTTGAACGGGTCAACAATGATAGAGAACCAAATAGCCCAAGTATAAATAGGCCCAAACGTATTATATCCAAACCATGTTGGATGAGAGACTATGTCTAGTTATAAAGGTTTTGGTTTTATCTTCTATTTCATTTGGCTTTCAATAATCTCTAGACACGTGAAGAGATAGATTACAATGGGTATTTTACATATATTGTAGTGTCTATCATTGAGAAGGGCATGAATGAATTTCCTGAGTTTATTTTCTTCTTAGTAGTACCAGTGTAGCCCTAATTCTCTCACTCATATATCAAATTCATTCTTTCTTGTAAAATACTTAGTGCGCTATAATACATCTAAGCGAAATGAAAACAATGTCTTTGTAACCTTTATAATCATTGTTGTGAGGTTGAATCTAAAAAGGTTTGTCTGTAAAACAATACTTGATTGAGCCTAAAAATGTTTGTTTAAAAAAAATATTTGGTTGTTAAGTCTGAAGAGACTTGTTGTGAAAAGAATACTTGGGTGATTGTTTGAAGAGATAAGTCAAAGAATACTTAGGGTCGAATCAAAAGTGACTTGTTGGAAGAATACTTGTATTTTTGTTGAAAGATAGTAAGACTCAATCTAATTAGATTGAGAAATAGATATAGTCTCGGTGGTTGAGACGAACTAGTATAAAAATATTTAATGTTTTGTCTGACTTCTCTTCATACTCCATCTAACTGGTTTTACTACTTTACTATGAAAAAGTACAAATTTTTGATACACACTATTCAATCTCTTGGTCTAAGGTTTTTCTTTTCTCTACAAAAGGTTTGAACATAAAACATGTACATTTATTTTTAAATAATCATATACATTTTTTTTAAAATTTTATCATTCAAATGCACTAGTGAAAAAGAGACTTTTTACGTCCGTATTTTCACGTCGAACCACAACATATCCGACGTAAAAACGACGCGGTGGCATTTTTGAAAATAACGCAAACTTTTTTACGTCAAACAACAAAGGGACCGACGTAAATTCAACAATCTACGTCGGACCTCAGCTACAACCGACGTAGATTTTTGAATTTACGTCGGACCCTTTGTCCTCCGACGTAAATTCAAGTTGAATTTTTGAATTTAAGTTGCGTAGCGCCTCTTTCTTTCCCATTCTTCACCAGATTTCCTTCCCGCTCTCCATGCTTCGCAGCCAACACGTAACGCCTCTCCATTCTTCCCGCTCTTCACCAGATTTCCTTCCCATTCTCCATGCTTCGCACGCCATTGGTTGGGAGCATTCCGATTTCGTTCCCGTTCTTCGCTCCTTTCCTACGTTCAAAGGTTCCTTTCTTATCTTCTTCCCTCCTTTCTTTATTTCGTTCGAAGGTATCATAATGTTTATCTTTGGCTGCAGACAAGAGCAGAATATGACAAGGAGTGCAAAATTTGTACAAGGCCTTCTGGATCCTGAATATGGGCTACCCTCAGCAAGGAGAACGAGCCGTTCTCCTTGCAGAACAGGCCGTTCCAGCATAATTTTTTTTTGGGTTTTTGTAACTTTTTTACGTCGATGTTCGCTAATCTCCGACGTAAATTTACATCGGTCTAAAATGCTGACGTAAATTTACGTCTCCCGCTTTTACGTCGGAGGTTTTTCTGACGTAAAAACCTTAAAATAGTTGACGTAAAAAGCCTCTTTTACACTAGTGATGTTAGGGATGGCAAAACGGGCCAGCCCGGCCCGTTTTGGCCCGGCCCGCCATTGGCCCGCCAAAAACGGGGCGGG
>NW_017984108.1:50700-122092 GCF_000340665.2 Cajanus cajan | reverse complement strand
CGGGCCGGCCCGCGGGCCATGCCCACTTTGCCATCTCTAAGTGATGTAATCTAATTTTTATATATTATAAGTTTATTTTTATTTATAATAATTATTAAAAATAATAATCTGCCATGTTTAAAATACGAGTATCTTATTATATATCGTGTAACTTATGAATATATAAAAAGAAAAGATTAAGCAATTTTTATTTTTTAAATTTAACTAGAATATATTAATAATGTAAAAAAAAATTATATCATCATTAAATTATAACTATCATATAATTAAGAATTATTAAGTGTGTGTTCAGTTTTACATTCAGAACTCTTAACTCGCGTACAAAACATGAAAACAAGAAGTTAATATTACTTGTTTCTGCGTCAAATTCATAAAAACGTGAATCAATCATGTCAATCCAAACATACACAAACATACACTAAAAGTCACATCTTAGTTTAGTCGATTAGGATCAACCTAAACATGAAGCTAACAAAGCCTTTATTTTATGTTCTTTCAAAAGTATTATTTTGTATTGAAAGGAATTATCTCTAAAGGTATTCAACCATAATTATTTTTTTCAAAATCGATCTCTAAAATATATATATATATAAGATAAATTTGAGATAAGGTTTTTGTGAGTAGAATGAGATGAAAATGGATCTTAGTTGGGGGAAGAACCCTCTTAGGATAAAAACTGCGATCTTTCTCCTTCCTTGTTACTCTTATGTTATTTTATTTTATTTTTACTATGAATTTTTTATTATTTTTATATTGTGAAATTAGGATTTTTTATATTTAAAAAAATTAACATAAGATATTGTAGTATCTAATTTTTTAGGATTTAAGGTTTATGCCTTCATTAGCTTATTTTAAAAAAAAATATTATTAGCAGAGAAAAAATTATCATATAATATATAACTAAAATAATATATATATATATATATATATATTTTATCTAGTGCTATTATTCGTTTTAAAAAATAACCTTTTTTAAGATTTGTTTAGGCCTAATATTGTGTTGAATTGGACTTATAGTTGATCGATAATGTTTAAATTTTTACAATATGACAATAATTTAGAATTGAACTCAAATTTTTTCAAGAAAACTATTTATAATATCCAAAACATAAAAATATATAATATATATTTTAAATAATTAAAAATATTTCTCTTTTAAATATTACCTGTGGGAAAAACTTGAACACTTGATGATGAGTGACTATTGTAAAACCAATAATTAGAGTGTAGACAAGAAAAAGTGACGTTCTTATCCACCCTGCAGTCTTGTGCCCCACATGTGGTGGGACTGAAAGATGTTGTTGAGAGGCTTTATCCAAGCAATACATTATAGGAACAGGCATGTACAAAATCAAATTCACATTCAACATGTAATCATCATCGATCATATTGTGTACCAGTAAATGGAGCCAAAAATAACAAAACGCAACGTTAAAAATGGTACTAATATACTCTATATTAAACTTCTATAACATTTTCATTGTTCAAGATTGTAAAAGTAGAGGCAGTTTATATGAGTAGGTTTATGCTTAATTATTCCCTATTTTCCAAGAAGAAAATGTCTTGATCAAGAGGGTTAAATCCATCCCATGATAGAATTGAATCCATACTATCAACCCATTGCTGTAAGGAGTTTTCTTGTATGTAAGAGGATTCATCCACAGAAAGGTGGCTTGTGTCATCCAAAGTGACAGAAGAACTACATAGTGAATTAGTACTAGTATTGGTAATTTCTTGGCTCATCCATGATCCCAAGTCCAACTGTGAAAATATCATTTCAAAATTATTTAAAAGTTCAGCAGTATCATCCCATGTCATCACATTGTTTTCTTCTCTTTTCCCTTCTATTTTTGTCATCATTTCTTTGTCCAACGATTTCATCTCCACATTTTCTTCAGACCCTCCTGAAATATAAGGTTGTTGTGAGTTGGTTTTATTTGTGTCCTCATTATGTTCCTTTTGCTCAATTGGCTTGTGAGTCACAGGGTCTAGACCAAGGAGTTTTAGTCTTTTCTTGATTCTTGTGTTCCAATGGTTCTTGATTTCATTATCTGTCCTCCCAGGAAAATGTGAAGCGATCTTAGACCATCTGAAAATGTGTTTCACAGTATTAGAACCTAGAAAACATATCTACATTAAATTGATTTAGAAATACTAATCTTAGGATCGTATTTTTCTGGCTTAGTGACAATTTAGAAACACATGTTGTACCTGTTACCAAGCCGTGAATGTAGTTGTATAATTTGATCCTCTTCCATTTCTGTGAAGCCACCTCTCTTAAGGTCTGGCCTCAGATAATTGATCCATCTGAGTCTGCAGCTCTTTCCACATCTTAGAAGACCTTCAACATGCAAAATGCACCAAATTTAGATATTTACCATACCCCTTTAATTATTAATCAAATACCAGAATTCAATTATAGACTTAAGCATGGAATGACGAACAAAAGTACTATTTTATTATTATAGACACTGACCGGGTGAGAAGGATCCCTTATTAAATAAAAAAAATGACATACCGTACCCCTTCATTGCAAACTGCAAAGTAATCAACCTTAGAGCATGTGCATGAACCCAATAACTTATAATAAATTAACCAATTACCTGCTAGTTTGGGAACTGTTCTCCAGCAATGGATGCCATTGTGGAGAATGAAGTTCATTAGCTTGTGATCTTCCTCAATAGTCCATGGACCTCTCTTCAATCCAATCTTATCACAACAAGGTTGTCGTACCATTTTGAAAGCTTTTTTTACTCAGAGAAATCAAGATAAATATATCCCTTGATAGTTGTTATAAACAAGTGTGGAACATTAGAAGCATGAGACTTAAAAAGGAGCTTAAGATTGAAGCAAAGATGCTGCCAGTTCATTCAAACATTTAAATAAAAGCAGGATGTCCTAAGAGGGGGGAGATAAATGATTGGTCGGAAAGCACTTTGAGTTGAAAGCTAAAAAAAGCATGGAAGGGGTTGTGAATTGTGATTATAAAATGGAGGTCACCACTCACCACCTTTGTTGAGACAAATAGAAAGAGTCCACTTAAACAACAAAAAGCCTCTACAGAATCAAAATGTGAGAAAAGAACACCCGTTGACAAATTTTATTAATTTTTTTTGTACGAAAATCTTCTCTTATTTGTACTGGTTCATGAAAGTTGTAATCCCCCATAAAAATATTGAGTTTGATTGGGATCCCATGGACCCTCAAAAGCTGGCCAGTTTTGTCCTTGTAGGCAAACTCTCATTTCATCTTTCACTACATAGATTCCTCCCCCCATTATGCCCAAATGCCCCGAAATTCCACCCGTGGATTCATTTGACAACTACTTGAATTTAGTTAGTGGTTAATACCATACAGCAAAACTATATATAATAATTTAACATTTTTATGGAAAAGGACATTAGTATAAGTTGCTACCTGAATAGTTGCTACCTGAATATGTAAGTGTTCCGGCAAGGTGGACGATGATCTTTGTTTTCTAACTGTAGCAAGTGGGACACTTACAAAGAAATTCTGATCTGCAAAGTCACCCCAACGCAAGTTAATTAGAAGAGTTTAGGTTATAAAATATGAAATGAGAATCATGAGATAGACGACTGATACCTTGTGTACTCTTTGTATAGAGTGATTCTTATCATTAGACAAAATGATTCAGTAACATATAATTGATTGTTCGGTTACCTTAATTATGTAGAGATACTATTTGATTTGTTATATTCTCAATATCTTAGAAAATAATTAGTGAGACATAATTGTCTAATTAATCGATCTTTATATATTAAATAATTTTTTTTATATTATTTTTAGAGATTTTTTTTTAATGAGAGGTTTTTAGATTTTTTTTATCAATGAGAGATCCTACTTCTCCTCTTTTGTTTTCTCATTTCTTCTTTAAGCTTTTCTCCTTCTTGTCTAAGAATTCTCAATTCCTCTTCCAAGAAAGCAAGTTGGCCCTTTCTTTCAATTTTCTCCTTCTCTTTTTGAATAGCCTCTTTCTTTCTTTATAGTTTAAGTGATTTTAGCTCTTTAGTTAAGTAAGAAAGGCTTTTTGGAGAGCTATCACTTCCACTATAGTCAGAGTTTTGAGACATTTTTAAACAAAAAGTATTTTCACACAAAAATAGTTTTTGAAGAAAATAATATTTTTGAAGTGTTAGACTTGGCACTTAGAGGTCTAAGAGTACAAATTGAACTATGGAAGGAGGTGAGCTACAAAGAGCCACTTAATAACCAAGCCTCTTCAAGTAAAAATCTCTAAACCCCCTTGTACTTTGCCTTGCACAAAATGTTTTCACAAAGTTTTTTTTCAATAAGAAAAATAACAAGCAAGTGCCTAATGTGTACAATTAAGCAATGCAATCAAGACTTGAAAACATAAATTGCATGAAAACATCAATTGCATGAAAACATAAATTGCTTGAAAACTTACATTTCTTAAAACATAAATTGCATGAAAACTTAAAGACAAGAAAACATAAACTAGGCGTATAAAGCTATATAAACCTAGGTGAGAGCTTGGAAAGTACCGGTGCTAAAACTAAGACTATAACACACTAAAGATTTAATCCTAAAAACTATAACATCTTGCCTAAAATACCCTAAGTGGTAACCTAGGCATTTCCTAGAAAATAAGGAAAATACAACTAAAAAATTTCCTAAGCAATTTTGGATTATATTATTTGTTGGATAGTTATAAAAAGGATTTGTCACAAGGAACCTTGAAGGTTCATATGTTGTATCCAACAAATAATATATTCCAAGAATTGGGTGCTTTATTAAAACAACTAAGGTAGGAAGAGTCCTACACAAAGGAGGGCTATCTACCTTGGGCACCACAAAAGAAGTAGCACAAGATGTAGGACTAAGTGAAGTCCACTTCTTCTTCACTAAATCTTAAAGTAGAGATTCTTTTTCTTTAAAAATAATAGACTTATGAATCTCTTCTTCAAGACTAGTGGTAGCATGAGGGAAAGAGTTAAGGTCTTTATGAATAAAGAGAATATTTTTCATAGGATTTTTAGTGATAAAACAATTCTCTTTAGTCATAACTCCCTTAGAGGATACATCTTCCTCTTTACTCTTCCCTAAAAGTGATTTTTTTTTTCTTTTTCTTCTTTTCTTTTGATTTTCATTTGTGCTTGATCCTCAGCCACTTGTTGAGGTTAGAAAGGATAAAGCACAAATTTCTTTTCCTTATAAGTGAAGGTGATTTCATTAGTAAGACCATTGTGTATAGTTTTCTTTTCAAATTGCCATGATCTTCCTAACAAAATATGACAAGCTTCTATTGGTACTATATCACATAAAACTTGATCCTCATACTTCCCAATGGAAAACTTAACCTTCACTTGTTGGTTAACTACTATGTCTCCATCCTTATTGAGCCATTGTAAGTGATAAGGTTGAGGATGTGGCATAGTAATTAAACTCAACTTGTTAACCAACCTAGTGCTACAACAATTGCACCATGAACCACTATCAACAATGAGAGATCAACAATGAGAGAACAAGCATTATTTAAAACATTACATCTTGTATGAAAGATGTTCTCTCTTTGTGATAGGGTACCACTAGGTTGACTATTAAGGATTCTCCTAAGCATTAGGAGTTCTCCTTTATAAGGATAAACTGACTCCACTTTGGACACTTGAAGCTTTGTTTCATCCTTACTCTCACTTGAAGAAGAGGTAATAGTCTCTTCTTGACTACTATAAGTGTCATGCCCCCTTAAGATCATGAATTTCTTTGTAGGGCATTAAGAAGCAATGTGGCCTCTCCTTAGACACTTGAAACATTTTATATCACTAGTCTTTGTGCTAGTGTGTGGAGTGTGGGTACCTTTACCCTTCTCTTTGTTCTTATCCTTATTCTTAGCTAATTCCTTGGAAGGTTCTAAAATATTTTTCTTTTCAAAATATTTTTCCTCCTCCATGTAGTCTTTCTTAAGAGATCTAGAGTGGGGGCTTTCTCTTTTAGAAGAAGATTTTCTTAACATTTGTTGTTCTACCCTTACACAAAGTTGGACTAAGTCATTTAAGTCCTTGTAAGGTAGTAGCTCCACCTGGTCTCTAATCTCTAAGTCAATAACACTTAGGAATCTAGCTACAGTGGTGGCCTCCTCCTCTCTAATACATGTCATCATCATGTATAGCTCCATTTGTTGCCTATAATGTTCAACAGTCATATCTTTTTGTTGGAGCCTTTGGAGCTTGTTCATAAGCTCACTACCATAATAAGAGGGAATGTGTCTCCTCCTCAATGTACTCCTAAGATCATTCCAATATTGGATAGGAGGATCATTGTGGAGGCGCATCTCTCTTTCCAAAGAAGTCCACCAATACAAGTGGCACTTTTCTCTCTTCACTCACCTTGTGGCAAGCAAAGATTTGCTCTACCTTCATCTCCCAATCAAGGTAGGCTTCCACATCATCCTTCCCAAAAAATTGAGGGAGATGCACCTTGGATTCCCTAGGTTTAATAGTTCTTCTAGGGGGAGGTTGATAATGGTCACCTACATTAAGGCTTTCATTGGGAGAAGAATACTGTGAATGAGAGATCCTACTTCTCCTCTTTTGTTTTCTCATTTCTTCTTTAAGCTTTTCTCCTTCTTGTCTAAGAATTCTCAATTCCTCTTCCAAGAAAGCAAGTTGGCCCTTTCTTTCAATTTTCTCCTTCTCTTTTTGAATAGCCTCTTTCTTTCTTTATAGTTCCCCCGCCCCGCCCCGCCCCGTTTTCATCTTGGACATCTACAAATGAACACGTTTCCATCTTGATACACTATTCGATACATCGATTTAAGATATCTTTTTTAAAAAGAATAAATCTTGTGATAAAAACAGAAACAAAGAAGGGAGAATTTGATATTTTTTTTAAAAAAATAAAACTCAAGACAAATAGAAACAAAAAAGGGAGAATTTGATTTTCTTTTTTTACAAAAAGAAAAGAAACAATCTCGATAAAAATATAAATAGAGAAGGAAAGATTTGAGATTTTTTTTAAAAAGAAAAAAAATCTTGATGAAAACAAAAAATAATGAAGAGAATCATTCTCGTCTCTCCTTACTTAACCTTCACGTAATAGAAAAAATATATTAATAAAAATGGAAACAATGCAAGGAAGATTCAAGATTAAAAAAAAAGAAATTTTTGTTGTGAAATATGATGTCTTATAATAATTTATTTTTGAGACTTAGTAAGTTATTGTCATATTAATATATAATTTTTTTTTGTCATGTTATTTGTATTATATATATATTATATATTATATATATGTCATGTTCATATGTCTTATATTTTTTGATTTTGTCATATCCTGTGTCTATATCGTGTCCCTATGTCGTATTTGAGTCCATGCTACGTAGTATATAATAAATATTTAGTTTGTGCATATATTTCACATATTAAAATACTAGTAAGAGTTTTTAGAGTTTTACCTGATGTTTGCTTTACAGGCTTGACTTAAAGGCCTATCATGGGCAAGGCCGACCCAACCCAGAAGCTACTAAAACACTCCCTTTAGGCCCAAAATAAAAACTCATATAGGCCTCCTAGAAAATACTTATTACTAATATTTATAAAAATAAAAAATAAATAGCATTACATTATTAATAGAAATCGAATAATTTTTCTTAAAAAAGTCTCATTTTATTACAATTTTCTCTCTCCTCATAAATATTAATTATATTTTAAATAAATAATAATTTTGTAATGTTATGAATAATAATTAGTGACTTAATTAGTGGATGCCAATATTCATTATCAATCATTACTATTTATATTTTTGTTATGTATTATTTCCTTTATTATGTGATTATTCCGTTATCACATGTACTTATAAATAGGTTAGTCCTCTCCCAAAGATAATACACTAGCTAGTCACATTCTTTTCTCCATCACATTTTGTTTTATTTGTTCTCTCTATTTTTCTTTCTTTTATAACACATTATCAGCACGATAGTCTTTCCGTTAATGGTGTTGCAACTGTAAGACAAAGTTATGAAGAATTTTCATGAAGAAAATCATATTTTTCAAAATAAATATTTCAAGGTTAGTTATTCATCTTCCACAATAAGAATTTTATCAAATATTTGTATTGTTTGCATTGTTATGTATTAAAGTAGTCTTGAAGACACTGTAGTAGTCTTGAAGACACTATAGTAGTCTTGAAGACTATTAAATAAAAAAAAATTATACATTCTTGAAATGTGTCTAGAAGATGTTATCAAAAGAGAATATTCAATCTCTTTTAATTTATTATTATTTTTTCTCATCAGAAGTGAGAAATATCAATATTTCATTGACGTAATATATTTTTTCATTATTATGCAATCATGTATTTCATATTATGAATTTGATAGAATATTTGTATTTTTATGATTGTGAAATTTATTTAAATACAATTGATTTTAAAGACAAAATAAAAATAAATAAAAATATTTTTATAATGGTCTAGAAGACATTGTCAAATAAAGACATTTTAATATATTTTTTTCTCACCATAAGTGAATAAATAATATGAAAAGTGAAAAATAAAATAAATTTCACCAGAAGTGAATTTTTTTATTTATATAAATTTATTACATTGTGTTTGATCCTTTGTTATAAATGAGGTCACCACCGGAAGTGAAATAATTTTGTTAATATTATAATGTTGAATGATATTTGAGACACTTATAAAAATTATGACTAGCGAAGCGTGTCCTCAAGCCTATTTAGGTTTTGTGTGATTTCTTGAAAAGATTATGAGTTTTCCTACATCCAAAATTTGATATTGTTCATGATTAAATTGATTGAAATAAACAATTTGTCATGTAATTGAACTCATGTGTTACGTTATTGAATCTTAAAGGGTTTGGTTTCAAATCCTATTGATATAATTGATATTATTTGTTTTCATAATGTTATGCGTCTATTATTTTAATTGATGGAGATATCATTGAATTATAATTTGATTGTGATTTGTACAAAAATATAGAATTTAATGAAATTATGATCAATGTTTATTTTCTTAATTTTTTTCGATACAACATTTATAAGGAGAATAATTTCTCTAATTTTTAGCATTATTTTTTCTCCTTAAAGTCAACCTAGCAATGACATAAATATATTTTTTTAATAAATATAATGAGAATGACTCACTTGTCTTTTTTTTATTATTTATATATATATATAAAGAAAGACATAAACAAGTTATGATTAATTTTTTTCTTCAAATGAATATATGATTGTGTTGTATCATTTATTTCCTAAAATGATAAAATAAAGTGTTACTGAGATATGTTTTTAATATTTTTTTGTATGAAACATTTATTTGTAGTTAATATACATGAGATGATATAAAAAAAATTAGTATAGATTTTGATATTAAATTGATGTCTAAAGATACATAACAAGAATGTCATTTTTATAATGATTTCTCAATTTGAAAAAATATATTATATTTTTCATACATCTATTTTACTCTAGATGTAGCAATATTTAAATAAAAAAAGGATTAAGAAATATCCTTAGTTGGTTTATTGTCTCTTGAAGGCTAAAACAACATATTGAGATTTTTTTATGCAAGAGACTATTTTAACTAGCATTATTTCATTCCCTGAAGTGAATTTTCTAATGTATTAATTTTTGTTTTCTCATATTTAATAATACGAGAAATTAATGTTATATGATACTACAAATATAATTGAAGGCTCTAGAAGAGCTAATATATTGTTACCGGGAGGAACGAAGTTGCATATTAAAAATGTATCATATTCTTCTAAGTCTTATAGAAACTTATTAAGTTTCAACAGTATTCGTTTAAATGGGTTTCATATTGAAATAAATAATGAAGGAAATGTAGAATATCTTTATATCACGAAAATCCACTTGAATAAAAAGGAAGTATTAGAAAAATTACTTGCTTTCTCCTATGGACTGTATTGCACATATGTTAATACAATTGAAATACATACTACTGTAAACCAGAAGTTTACAAATCAAAATAAATTTGAGGTTTGACATGATCGATTGGGTCACCCTAGGACTATCATGATGCAAAAAATAATTAAAAATTCATGCGGACATTTTATTGAAGAGCCAAAAGATACTTCAATAAAATATTTTCTCATGTACTGCTTGTTCCCAAGGGAAGTTAATAATTAGACCATCACCAACAAAAATTGGGAATGAATCTATCTTATTTTTAGAACGGATACAAGGTGATATTTGTGGACCAATACACCCCCATGTGGACCATTTATATATTTTATGGTTTTAATTGATGCATCAACAAGATGGTCATATGTTTGTTTATTATCAACTCACAACTAGGCATTTGCGAGATTATTAACTCAACTAATTAGATTAAGAGCTTATTTTCCTGATTATTCAATTAAGAAAATTCGTTTAGATAATGCTGGTGAATTCACATCTCATATATGTTTTTAATGAGTTGATTTTCTCAATATTAGGGGGAGAACACAAATAGCTAGAAAAAAATATTAGTTGGAATGAATTATCACTATCTTATCTTGATTCTCGTACAAAAAAATGTGAACTAAAAGTTCAAAAGATAATTCATTTGCAAAATCTATCCAATCAATTACCAAATGTATTCACATATCCAAAAAGGGTGACTAAGTCATATGTATTAGTGACTAATACTTCAATAAGAGTCGAAGTCCCTGTTGGACAATCTAATATTGCAAACGAGTCACAAATACGCTTGAAGTGTGGTAGACCAATTGGTTCCAAGGATAAGAATCCTCAAATAAAAAAGGGAGTTAAAGAGTAAAATGACCAAATTGAGGATGTAAAAACTCAAAAAGATTCCTCTGACATAACTAATATTTCAATTCCAAAAGAAATTCAGGTACCTGAAATTATTAAAAATGAAGAGATCTCAATAAATTATGTCATGAATGAAATACGATGGAATCGAAACAATGTCAATATTGATGACGTGTTTGCATATAATATAGCGCTAAATGTAATAAATGATATTGAGGATCAAGTACTAAAGTCCATCAACGATTGTCAATAAAGAAATGATTGACCAAAATAGAAAGATGCAATTAAGGCAAAATTAGACTCGCTTGTTAAACGAAAAGTTTTTGGACCAGTACTATGTACACCAAAAGGTGTAAAACCAATTGGATTCAAATGGATTTTTGCGCAAAAACGAAATGAAAATGGTAAAATTATGAGATACAAAGCAAGACTAGTTGCTCAAGGTTTTTCACAAAGACCCAGTATTGATTTTGAAGAGACATATTCACCTGTAGTGGATGCAAACACTTTTCGATATTTAATTAGTTTGGTTGTACATGAAAAAACTTAGTTTACATCTAATGGATGTAGTTACAACATATTTATATGGCTCTCTTGATGCTGACATTTATATGAAACTCTCAGAAGGACTTAATTTTCCTGACGATGCAATTTCTAGAGAAGATTATTCGATCAAATTAAATAAGTCCCTATATGGGCTAAAGCAATCAGGTCGTATGTGGTATAATCGACTAAGTGAATACTTGTTACAAGAAGGATATAAAAATGATCCAATTTGTTCATGTATATTTATAAAAAGATCTGAAAATGGATTTGCCATAATTATAGTTTATGTAGATGACATAAACATTATTGGAACTCCTGAAGAGCTTTTAAAAATAATAGATTGCTTAAAGAAAGAATTTGAAATGAAGGATATAGGAAGGACAAAGTTTTGTCTAGGACTGCAAGTTGAATACTTAGAAAATGGAATTCTTGTGCATCAAGAAACTTATATAACAAAGGTGCTTAAAATGTTTTATATGGACAAATCACATCCATTGTGGACTCCCATGGTTGTAAGATCTTTAGATGTTAACAAAGATCCATTTAGGCCCAAGAAAAGGATGAAGAAATACTTGGTCCTGAAGTACCATATCTTAGTGCTATAGGAGCACTAATGTACCTTGCTAATTATACACGACCTGATATAGCATTTGCTGTTAATTTGTTAGTAAGATATAGTTCTTCACCTACACGAAGACATTGGAATGAAGTTAAACAAATCCTTCGTTATCTTAGAGGTACAATGGATATGGGGTTATTATATTCAAATGTTCCCAAATCAGAACTAAATTGTTATGCAGACGCAGGTTATTTGTCAGATCTTCATAATGGTAAATCACAAACAAGATATTTGTTCACAAGTGGTGGTACATCCATTTCATGGCGATCTGTAAAACAAACTATATTAACCACTTCATCTAATCATGCTGAAGAAACTTGTGGTTTATCTTCTGGAAAAATGACATCGACAGTTATATATGAAGATAATGCTGCATGTATTGAACAATTGAAAGATGGATACATTCAGGGAGATAGAACAAAGCATATTCTATTGAAATTATTTTTTACTCATGATCTTTAAAGGAATGGTGATATAAATGTTCAACAAGTCCGATCAAGTGACAACCTAGCAGATCTCTTTACAAAGTCACTTTCAAGAAAAGTTTTTGAACAATTGATACACAAGATTGGACTCCGTCGTCTAAAAGATTCTATGCATGAGGGGGAGAAATAAATATTTATGAATGTTGTACTCTTTTTCCTTCACTAGGTTTTTATCCCAAAGGGTTTTTCCTAGTAAGGTTTTAACGAGGCACATTCTAAATATTGGACATCCAAGGGGGAGTGTTATGAATAATAATTAGTGACTTAATTAGTGGATGTCAATATTCATTATCAATCATTACCATTTATATTTTCGTTATGTATTATTTTCTTTATTGTATAATTGTTTCGTTACCACATGTACTTATAAATATGTTAGTCCTCTTCCAAAGATAATACACTAGTCAGATTCTTTTCTCCATCTCATATTGTTTTATTTCTTTTCTCTATTTTCTTTCTTTTATAACATGTAACTAATTTTTTCTCCAATTAATAGTGATTTTTTTCCATCCCATCAACTATTATTTTTCTCTCTTTGACTTTTCTATAAATCCAATACTGATTGAAAGTTTTTTTTATTTGGCAGTCACTCTCTGTAATTTTATTAGTTTTTTCTCCCACTGTGACAGTGTAAGTGTGACAGTGTGTCTGTGACTGCCAACTGCGTGTAAGGATGTAACTTGTGAGCATTTGCATCACTGCACAACATCGTAGAGGACAAAAAAAGCATTATGTTGATCAACAAAACAACAACCACATTCTGAGGTTCTCTCATCATTATTCAAATACTAAATCAATCACAAATTTTGGTCTTAAAGGTGAGTACGTTTCTCTAGTTGTTGTGAAAGTTTAAAACTTTCGTTGTATATTGTATAAAATATATTATACAAACTTTTCTACAATTCTCAAAAATAAAAATATGATTATTATATTAAATATTGAGACTTGCGTACAGAATTTGGAGTTTGGACCAGGAATTGAATGTGCTTAACCAAAAGTGACCAATTCGACAAGCAAATTGCTTTTGGTAAGTTCTTACTTATTTGTTATTATCAAGTCAAGTCCAATCACTTAATACTTTTAAATTTAATTGTTTTATTGTTTAGAAATAATAACCATTTTTTGTATTGTATATTCATTTCCTTCATTTAATTATTTATTATTTTAATACTTGATACAGTGGGAATAAATACTTTTGAAGAAATTAATTTCTTGAGATTTAGAGAGAAGCGTTCATGTTAAGTTGTGAAGAAATCTTCTATCAATTAGGTTTTATTGTTCTAACTTTTTCTAATTTTTTATTCATAGTCTGTTGATTTATTTTCTTTATAATTTGATCTACTCAAAAAAGATTCTTTGATTTCATATAAAAATATATAAATGTCGATCCGAAAATATGAATCAGGTTGTTCTAAACTTTAATTGAATCGCAAAAGGGATCCATTGATAAATTTATAAAAATAAACAAAAGAAAAACATAAAATCTAGGTGAGTGCTCCTTGAATGAACAGACTAGCAATGTAGATGCAAATGAAAATGGAAGTAGAGAAGAAATATTACTTAATGAAATGGGTAAACAAGTTAGCAATGCAAACACAAATGAAAATGAAAATAGAGAAGAAGTATTGCTTAATGAAATGGGTGAACAAGTTAGCAATGTAGACACAAATAAAAATAAAAATAGAGAAGAAGTATTACTTAATGAAATGGGTGAACAAGTTAGCAAAGTAGACACAAATGAAAATGGAAATAGAGAAGTTTTTCTCAGTGAAATGGATGGTACCGGTTCTCAAACTCAAGAAGAAGAAAAAGAAATTAATAAATTAGATGATTCCATTTCTAAAAATATATATGATCCAAGTCAATGGAAATATTGATACAAATTTGAGAGATTTATTAGTAGAAAAAGATCCTATCAAAGTTACAAATATAGATTTTCCTATGGATAAATACTCAAGACACTTTTCTTTTTCATGCTACATTCAAAATTTTCCTAATAGGGAAAAATATGAAAGAAGATGGCTAATTTATTCTAAAGACTTGGATAAAGTATTTTGTTTTTGTTGTAAGTTGTTAAATACCATTCCTAGTATTAGTAAATTAGCTAATGAAGGCAGTCGAGATTGGAGAAATATTAGTGCAAAGTTGAAGAGCCATGACATAAGTAATGAACATATTACAAACATGAGTTCATTGATTGATTTAGAAATGAGATTATTAAAAAGATAAAACAATTGATAAACATGTTCAAGACCGAATAAATAAAGATAGAGTACGTTGGAGAAATGTACTGTTAATGATTATTGCAATTGTTAAAACTCTTGGTAAAAATAATTTAGCCTTTCGTGGGACACATGAAAAGATTTACCAAGAAGGTAATGGAAATTTTTAGGCCTAATTGATATGATTGTAGAATTTGATCCAATAATGCAAGAACATATTCGTTGAATTAAAATTAATGAAATTCATAATCATTATCTTGGACATAAAATACAAAATGGATTGATAAATTTGTTAGTGGGTGAAACTAAAACAAAAGATTGTCAGAAAAATTATAGAAGCAAAATATTTTTCAATCATACTTGATTACACACCCGACATAAGTCATCAAGAACAAATGTCTTTTGTATTACGATGTGTGGATATTTCATCAACTCCAATTCAAGTCAATGAATAGTTTTTAGAATTTCCAAAAAGTAGATGATACAATGGAAAAAAGTCTTTTTGATGCTATCTTGAATGAAATAAATATTGTTGGACTTTATATTAGCAACCTAAGCGGGCAAGGTTATGATAATGGGTATAATATGAAAGGAAAACATCAAAGAGTGCAAAAAAGATTTCTAGATATTAATCCCAGATCATTTTATACTCCATGTGGTTGTCATATTCTTAATTTGATACTTTGTGATATGAAAAATTATTGCCCTGAAGCTACGTCTTTTTTTGGAGTGTTGCAACGTATATATTCATTGTTTTCTTCTTCTACTAAAAGATGGAAGAATTTTACAAGATCATATACCTAGCCTAACTCTTAGATCATTGTCACAAACATGTTGGGAAAGTCGTATCAAAAGTGTAAAAGTCCTAAGGTTTCAAACTTCACAAATAAGAGATTCTTTATTGAAAATAGTTGACGATGGTGATGATCTTAAAATTAAAAGTGAAGCTGAATGTTTAGCAACTTATGAACTTGAAAATTTTGAGTTTTTGTTAGGCATGACTATTTGGTATGATATATTATTTGCAGTTAAATCAGTTAGTAAGAATTTGCAATCCAAAGATACGTATAGATGTTGCTATATATCAATTAAAAGGTCTTGTTTCATTTTTTGAAAAATATAGGGAAAAAGAATTTGAAGATGTTATGATATTTGGTAAAGAAATTGCTACTGAAATGTGTATAGAACCTAAATTTCGTGAAAAATGTACTCTGTAGAAAGAAACAATTTGATGAAATTGATGTTAATGAAGTTGTAAAATCTCCTCAAGAATCATTTAGGATTGATTATTTCTTATTCATAAGACCAAGCAAATGTTACAATTCAAACTAGATTTGAACAATTTAAATGGTACAAAATATTTTTGGTTTTTTATTTAGTGTTGAAAAATTAAAGTCACTAGACAATGAGGTTATAAAAGAAATTTTTCTTAATCTTGAAAAATCATTAAAACATAATGATTGTTATGATATTGATGGATTAGATTTATTTTCAGAATAAATTTCTTTTAAAAAAGTTATACAAGTAGAAAATGACACCAATTAATATACTTAATTATGTAAAGAGACTTGATTCTTTTCCAAATGTATATATTATTTATAAAATCATGTTAACAGTTCCAGTAATTGTTGATTTAGTGGAAAGAAGTTTTTCAAAATTAAAATTAATAAAATCTTATTTAAGATCAATACTGTCCCAAGAAAGATTAAATGGATTAACTTTATTATGGATTGAAAATGACATGTTAAATGAAATTGATTATAACAATTTAATAAATAATTTTGCATCTCAAAAGGCTCAAAAAATAAATTTTAAATAAAATTATAATATTTGAATTAGATATTTTTATTAATTTTAAAAAAGGCCTCATCTAAAATGTTTTCTTTAGGCCTAGAAAAGTGTTGGGTTGACCTTGATCATGGGCTCCCTAATGGGTAACACTTGGCTTAGTTGAACATTAAAAGTGAAAATAGATTAGACTATGTCAGACTTTAAATATATAGGTCAAATATGTTTTACAAAATTAAAGTTTAAGTGTGACCTATTATGTATCATAGAATTTTTTATAAGTTTGGTCTAGCCTTTTTAAAAGTTTGGTATAACCTATTAGCTTATTTAAAAATCTATTTTATATTAACGAAGTTAATTAGGCCAATAAACATAATTTTTAAAAAGTCGACAAAACTATTTTTAAATATGTCATTGTGAGATATTTTTTTTAATTTGTGTGATAAAAAAAAATTTACTCAATATTATTAAAATTTATATTTTAAAAGAAATATATACAATGTCACAAAGAGAAAAAATAAATATTTTTTGTTAGAAGAACAATTCATGCATACACATGTATATTGATGTATACTCTCGCACAGACTGTAAATATTTAATGAAAAAGTGTAATCTTATTTTTATAAAAAAAAAAGTTTTTAAAGTGTATATATATATATTTATTATATTGTACATATAAAAAGGTTGATGTATTAAACCTAACAGACTTTTTTACAAGTTTAAATTTAACTTTTTAAAATAAATAATTTTTTAAAATTTAAATTTGATATTTTTATTAAATAGATTATATCAAATTGTTAAAAAGACATTTTTATTAAATAGAATATATCAAACTGGATTTTAAAATGATTAGATCATAAATTTTTGTGTAAAATTTCTCCTATTCTTATTTCTATCAAACTAGACAACAGTTTTTATACAAAGAAAAAAAAAGTAAAACTCAAGTTTTAAGTGACATCACTAAAAGGTGCTTCACTGTTGTCACAACCCAAAAGTTTCCGATCTCGCGACCTATGGCTTAGACATCCGTTTGAAAGTTTCACCAATTAAGGAATGCTCGGACACCAGACTAATCCTTAATTAATGGTTTTGAAAAATGAGTTCATGGAGTCGCTACTAATGTTTTACTCAAAACATTGGAAAAAGAAAAGTTTTTTTTTTAAAATCCAATAATGGCCTTGATAACCAGAATTGGGTTCGGGGTCGGTTACGTGTAGAGGGAAGGTATTAAGCACCCCTACAACGCCCTTAATTGGTACCCTATGATGAAGTTAGCATTATAAATGATAATAATAGAAATATTAAATCCCCTTTTATTAATAATTATTTACATGCTTGAAATTTAAATTATACAATTAACCCTAAAATGTCTACATGATTACTTTTATTATAACTATTTATTATAGATGAGAAATAAAAAAAGAGAGAAAAAGATTAACTGAAATACCTCTTGAATGAGCTCCATTGAATATTCAAAATAGGAAGATTTTAGGTGCTTTGTGGCAACCTTTCACACTACAATGAGGCTTACAAAATCTCAAGAAATACAAAAGAGAGAGAGAAAAAGAGAGAAATTTCGAGCTCTAAGGAGTCTGGACGAAATTTTTGGAGTCCTAAGAACTGTGCCCAAGCGGTCTATTTATAGGCGTCAGAAGGGTTTCCAGAACGACCTTTTCCAAAACTGGAACGGCCCGTTCTGGATCCGAACGTTGTGTGTTAATCACGCACCTGGGAACGGCCCGTTCTAAACTGAGAACGGCCCGTTCCGGAGATGAGATTAACACTATGTTCCCTTGCTTAGAACAACCCGTTCCAAACTAGGTTTTTAGGCCTTTTTAACAGTTTGGAACGTCCCGTGCTGGTTTAGGAACGGCCCGTTCCAGACCAAGTTTTTAGGCCCTTTTGATTTGTTTGGAACGGCCCATTCTGGTCTGGAATGGCCCGTTCCAACTAAGAGTCTTTAAGCCTTTTAGGTGGCTCGGAACGGCCCGTTCCAATTTAGGAACAACCCATTCCAGTTTCGGGAACGGCCCGTTCCAGTTTTGGAACAGCCTGTTCTAGGCCACTAAAACTAGTTGTTTTGTGCTTTCAACCCTCTGATGTCCTGTCTTGTTGTTTTCCTGCTTTGGGAGTTCCTTTCCTTGATAATAGACGTCCATTTCTTTGTTTGTATGCCCCTCGAACGAAATTGGGTGTCTATAGTTGCCCCTCTTTACTTGTCCTTTGGAATAACTACGTGTTTCTTTTCCAAAGGCAAGTAAAGACATAGACATTTTGTCTGGGTCTTCTCTTTGTCTCTTTGTGTGACGCTTCTATGTTGCTTCCCTTGGATAGGTGTATTTTCTCGTATCATTACCTTTTAGAGTAGCTGAGTGTTGGATTGCATACTCTATAGGGTAACAAGGGTGACAAACCATACACCTGATCTTCAGTCTTCAAGTAGAAGCTCTATTGTTTCTCTTGTGATAATGTGTCCCTTTATTTGTAGCTTCTTTCACTCTAAGGTCAGGTAACCCTCTTCAATCTTTGTACTAGTTTTGGGGATGTAGCAACCCTTTCACTAAGGTCAGGTAACTCTCTTTGTACTAGTTTTTGGGGATCTAGCAACCCTTTCGCTAAGGTCAGGTAACCCACTTTGTACTAGTTTTGGGGATCTAGCAACCCTTTCACTAAGGTCAGGTAACCCACTTTGTACTAGTTTTGGCGATCTAGCAACTCTTTCACTAAGGTCAGGTAACCCACTTTGTACTAGTTTTGGGGATCTAGCAACCCTTTCACTAAGTTCAGGTAACCCTCTTCGTACTAGTTTTAGGGATCTAGAAACCCTTTCACTAAGGTCAGGTAACCCTCTTTGTACTAGTTTTGGGGATCTAGCAACCCTTTCACTAAGGTCAGGTAACCCTTTTTATACTTGTACTCGATGTCTTCTCATTTGCATTGTAGAATGAAAGACTGCCCCTAGGTGGATGGGCAGGAGAGGTTTGATGTGTCCCTGTGTTGGTCGGTAGAGATAGATGGATGACAGGGATTCTAGTGTGGCCCCTGCCATGTGAGTATTATGATGCCTCTTCATGCGTCTTCTTGTGGTATGCTTTTTTTTTTTGAATTTTGTATCTTTGTTTAACTTCGGCTTTTTCATATTTGAAGCTTGCCTTTTTCTACTATTTTTCTAAGTTCTTCGGCTTTTTCAACATGTACGAAGCTTGCCTTTTTTTATTTTATCTTTTGTTGTCATCATTGGTGGAGGGATCCCATCCCATGATGATGTTATTTGCTCAATCTTTATTGATGAATATTATTTTGGAAGCCACTCTTGGCTTTGGTTAGGAAGTCATTCCTGGTCTTGGCATTTTTTGGATCATCCTTCATTTAGTTGAGGAGTAAGGCGCGATGACCTCTTCATGCTTACAGAGTTGCTTGTTTGGTCGATTCTATTCTATTCCACTATTGATATGTCTTTGCTTAGTGGGCACATAGAATCACTTGGTGTTGTCGTTTGCCACTGCTTGGCTCATGGTTGACTATTTAGCTTGTGCTTCGTCCTGATGACTCCTTCTAACCCATAGGAAACAGAATGCATGGATGCATGGATGCAATGAAAATGCAAGACAGGAGTGACTTTATTATTATTATTATTTTATTTATTCTTTTTTTGTGTAAAGCCCTTCCATATGCCCCTACTTCATATGCATTCGATGCAGTTTATGCTCATGTGTTTGTTCCTAAACATGCAATTCAATTTTTTTGTTGAGAAATTAACTTGTGCATGTTAAGGTTAATGTTGACGATTCCTGTTTATCCATGCCGTTTGTGATTATCTAGTCGATGTGTAGTCAAACGTCTCCAAACTCCGTTAAGGGACATCTTAGTCTTCCCTCTATGACTATTCACTGTGCATTTTTCGTGTATCTTTTCAGTACCAATTTTAATGTCATAAGGGTCAAGAGAAAAAAAAAGAAGGGATGTTTGTATTTTTTTTCCAAAAGGTTGTTAGAAAGGATTTTTTTTCTTTTTAAAAGGGTTTTTTAGAAGAATGGCTGGCCGAGGTTGGCTAGTGTTTAGGCTGATAAACAAGCACATTCGAAGTAAGGAAACCATTTTCCACGTTAGCTTAGTATTCCTTTCAAAGTTTAAGTGATGACTTGAGATTGCGCATTGATTAAGTGATCTCCTCGAGCTGCCTAGCTCGGGATGCTACTTTGTCCTAACTTTTGCCTAGGTTACTTGAGATGTGTTCCCTAGCGGACATTTTCTTTTCGATCCTCACTTTTTGCCTAGGCTACCCTTTTTGTTTATGGGTCTCCTAGCGGACCTTGCCCTAATCTTTGTGTTGCCCTCTCAATGAGTTTCTTGCGGGGCTTTTGTCTTTGCAACATTTGTGATCATCTTTCATTCCTTCAATAAAGGGGGGTGCCCCTTGCACTGATTTCGCTTGGACTTTTATCCACAAGTCATGCCAAATTTGATTGATCTTTATGTATTCCTTGTTGCGTATTAAGTCATTGTTTCTAATGACGTCCTTATTTCAAATGTACTTGTTCATTTAAGGTTTGTTGACAAAGCTTAGAGTAGATAAAAAGGAGAAGAGAAATGAAAGAATGTTATGACATTAAAAGAGTACTTCCAATTTACACGTGCCCCCTTTAGCAAAGCTCGAAGCCCGAGCATGCCCCGAGTTCGTGATTCATACACAGAGAGATAGAAGGAGGTTGCCCCCTAGAGAGTCATGGATGACTTGATTACCTCAGAAAAACCCTTCCACTTGCTTGGTGTTTGTAGTTCAGAGTCAAACCTTTATGGACTCTTGCTTTGTATAGGGAATACTCAAGCTGCCTTTCGATTTTCAAGTCGAGCAGACATTGCTTTTTTTTTTTATATATATATATCCCTGAATACTCAAGCCGCCTTCCGATTTTCAACTCGAGCAGACATTGCTTTTTTTTTTATATATATATATCCCTGACTTTTGCATAAGATGTATCCTATCGGGATTTTGATTCCTTTACCCTAATTTTTTCCTAGGACGCCCTTTATGGGTTTTCGTCCTAGCGGGTTTTTGTCATGCAATGCCTTTATTCTTCAATTAGGTTTTGTTGTAATTCCCTAGAAGCAAGGATTCATTCATTCTTGATCATTTCTCCTATCCTAACAGTTGTCATTTCTGCATGGGGAACTCTCGGTGTTTGAATCGTCAATTTAGGCGTGTTATGCCCCCCAGTCTTCTTGCACAATTACTGGTTTTTAAGTGCTTCCAATTTGATGTATCGAGTTTGCACTTGAATACCAGTGATCTCATTATTTGATTAACACGCACAGGTTAGGTTTCCCTTTTTATTCTTATTTATTATTTACAAGGAAGGCATATTATCTATATGAAGTGCAAAATAGGATGCAAAGGTGATTGAGAAATTCAACAAATATCATTCTCATTGATTTGTTTGTTTAGAGAACATTCTTTGTACAAATCTTTCGGTGCATTTTGACGATGTTGTAACAGGCTACAGAAGCTAATGCTTGAATGATGTCCCCATAGACATGCTTGCTCGTTCGGTGATTTGTAATTAGTTCTTGTTTCTTCTCAGATTCTCTTCTTGCTATTCCCATCAGAAGTAACCGTCAATAGGATCTTCGGGTTCACCACTATTTTGGTGATTGCCAAAATTTTCATCTTTACTGACGAGGTTGACGAGTCAGAGAAGAAAGATGCAGTTTGGAGTGATTTTATAAGAATTGGAGGTGTAAGGGAGCTTATCATCAAATTTCTTTTTTCAAACTCCCTAGGTTCATGATTTCTCGTTCATCAGCGAAGTTTTCTTTAGCTTCCCAATCTATGTTCTTTTGAAGAAAATTCTTTTTTTCTCTTTTTTTTTTGCTTCAATTTCCTTTTTTGCGTGCCTCCTTTTCGAAATTTCAAATAATCTCCTATTTGGGTTGAGGAATGAAATCTTTCTAAATTGGAAGAAGTTTGAGAAGATGTAGACTTTGCTTTCTGTTGAAAGGATGACAAGAGTCCAAAGTCTAGTAGGCCTCCTTAGTATAAGGGCACACGATTCTTGTACTTTAGAATGTTCTCCTTTCTCAAAAATCTTTACATACTATGTGTCGTCTTCCATTTTCTAATGAATGTATATGCTAAACTAAAAGATGCATGATATTTGTTTTCTGCCTAAATTTTATCATTTTTTTTACTAAAGGGGAATGATGCATGATTTTTTCTATATATTTATTTGTTTTTGCTTTTTTTTTATTATTAAATAAACTATCCTATATGATGCTTTGAGGTTTGGGTATATAGAAGGGAGTTAAAAATTTTATCATATATTTTTTTTATTAATATCTATTTGTTTTTAATTCTTATCCATTTGAAATAAATAAACACAAACAAATGCAACACACATATGCTCAAACAAATGTACACCCGTGAACAGTCACGTTTAAATCCTTGGTCTATGGCCCCTGCAAGAAAAGTGCATTGTATAAGACAATTCTAATCTCATTGGTTTTAAGGCCCCCTAGGTGCCCCCATTATAGGGACCCAGTATCTCTGTCACCGTCACCTGACAAACTCTAAGGCCTGTCATAATATTTCGGGCTAAAGTAACTGGTTATCACCATGAGTGTGATTTTCGACAAGGCTCGCAGGCTTCAAGGCCAAACTTGGGTCGGTCGTACGTTAACCACTCCCTATGTTTAATACCCTCATGCCCTCGGGTTTAGGGGGAACTATTGTGTGCAAAAGTTTGTGTACAATTTTTTATTCCAAACAAGTGCTGAATTTAAACAAGCAAACATATATTAAAGCGAAACAAATAAAGCAAACAAAGTAAAGGGAAAAAATATTTAAATTATTTTTTTTATTTTATTAACTTCATCAATTAAATGGGCCTAACCCTCTTTAAACCTCACCAATGTAGTCGCCATCTGTCGCAACTCAAAAATTTCCGATCTCGCAACCTATGGTTTAGACATCCGTTTGAAAGTCTCATCAATTAAGGAATGCCCGGACACCAGACTAATCCTTAATTAATGATTTTGAAAAATGAGTTCATGGAGTCGCCACCAATGTTTTACTCAAAACATTGGAAAAAGAAAAGGTTTTTTTTAAAATCCAATAATGGCCTTGATAACCAGAATTGGGTTTGAGGGTCGGTTACATGTAGGCCCCTACAACGCCCTTAATTGGTACCCTATGATGAAGTTAGCATTATAAATGATAATAATAGAAATATTAAATCCCCTTTTATTAATAATTATTTACATGCTTGAAATTTAAATTATACAATTAACCCTAAAATGTCTACATGATTATTTATATTATAACAATATTTATTATAGATGAGAAATAAAAAAGAGAGAAAAAGATTGACTGAAATACCTCTTTAATGAACTCTATTGAATCTTCAAAATAGGAAGATTTTAGGTGCTTTGTGGCAACCTTTCACACTACAATGTGGCTCACAAAATCTCAAGAAATACAAAAGAGAGAGAAATAAAAAGAGAGAAATTTTGAGTTATAAGGAGTCTGGACAAAATTTTTGGAGTCCTGAGAACTGTGCCCAAGCGGTCTATTTATAGGCGTCAGAATGGTTTCCAGAATGGCCCGTTCCAAAACCGGAACGGCCCGTTCTGGATCCGAACGTTGTGTGTTAATCACGCACCTGGGAACGGCCCGTTCTAAATTGAGAATGGCCCGTTCCGGAGATGAGATTAATACTATGTTCCCTTGCTTAGAACGGATCGTTCCAAACTAGGTTTTTAGGCCTTTTTAACAGTTTGGAACGTCCCATTCTGGTTTAGGAATGGCCCGTTCCAGACCAAGTTTTTAGGCCCTTTTAATTTGTTTGTAACGGCCTGTTCTGGTCTGGAACAGCCCGTTCCAACTAAGAGTCTTTAAGCCTTTTAGGTGGCTTGGAACGGCCCGTTCCAATTTTGGAACAGCCCATTCCAGGCCACTAAAACTAGTTGTTTTGTACTTTCGACCCTTTGATGTCCTGTCTTGTTGTTTTCCTGCTTTGGGAGTTCCTTTCCTTGATAATAGACGTCCATTTCTTTGTTTGTATGCCCCCAGATGAAATTAGGTGTCTACAATTGTCATATATCTATAATATGTTTATTTACTTCTGGTTCTTCTATATGTATCTAGAAGTTACCATTGACCAATAATGGTGAGAGAGAAGTGAGTGTCTATTGCACTGTTCAAGACATATTATCACGTAAAATTTAACATCAAGATTAGAGTTGTTTAAGTCAAGTGCTCAAATTTTAGCTTTCATTGTTGTTAATGAGTTTTAAAATATCTTTATATAAAATTCTTTACAAACACTCTTTAAAAGAGAAAAATTGGAGGAAAAAATAAAGAATTATTTTTATAAATTAATTTGTTAAATTTTTTTATTAATTTCTTTAAAATATTTTTTAATTTATAAATAAATAAATTTTAATATATAAAAAAATTATTTTAATTTCTCTTCTTATTTTTCTTTCTTATAAATACTTCTTAAAAAATAAAACTTATCTTAATTGGCAAAAAAATTACAAAATCGGGCTTAAAAAAACTTAGGATCTTGCTTAAAATCTATAGGAAGAATCAATTAAAAACTTTACTCATAAAGTTATGGGCCAAAATACATCGATAGCACCCATAAAACATAGTGTATTAGAGATGTCTCGAATCGATAACATATCGACACTTGAGTACTAATCGATTAAAATATCACGTGTACTCGACATCTAGCATTATGACTTGTGTGTGAAACTGGGTATAACGTGGTTATAATAAATGTGTCACCAAGTAACGTTTGGTCATTACAAAGTAATAAAAGCTCTTGAATACACTTAATGAGCAAAACATCCACGGTAACTTTTTTTTATCTATAAATATGCCTACATCATACCTTCATGAGGTACTTTAAAAAATAATATATATTTGATAGCTTCGAGTACTTGCTAACTTTGGCATTGAAGTCCCTTTTGTAGGTATAAACCACTTGATCTTTGGAGAGCGAGGACTGCTAGGTTGAGGATCGAGATGCTAAGAACCAAGGATCATCAGTTGAAGATTTCTTGTATATATTTTTCAACAATAACATTTGGCACCCACCGTGGGGCCTGTAGTAAAACTGTTCCTATGGATTCTACATCACTAGGACAATAGGAACAAGAGCTTCACCAACTAGGCCTTATGAAATGCTTGACAATTCTTAGGTACTTACTGAGCTACAACATAAGATACAACAATGGAAGGCTCAAAATGAGCTACAACAGAAGTGTCATGAAGAAGAAATGGCTTTTCTTAGACAACAAAATGTAGAACTGAGGTAGTTAGTTGAGTAATCTCAATCCAACACCAAATTGTTGAATTCAGATCCTACATGGAAGTGATTGGATTCCTTGAATTCCTCAAAATATTCTACATTTCCTTCAAGAACATTGCCAACTCACATAATGTGTTCTAGGATTATTCGTCCCTCTAATGCATCATGACTTTCTGAAAACACAACACACATTTCGTGACAAGCTAGAACATTGATACCCCACTTCGTAGCAATACTTGGGGAAATCAAGAAAAACCTTTTCACAGATGGAGGCTCCTCTTCTCAGAAGATGAAAAGATTTAGGACTTGACAAATATCATTAGGTTTCTAATGTTGATGATTATGTCAACCTATATGTGTCTTAGGTTAGCATACTCACTAATGTAGGTGTAGTTAGGTGCTTCTTATTTTCTACCCATTTGAAGGATGCGACTTTGAGGTGGTTCACTCATTTACCTTCTCAATCGGTGAATCCTTTTCAGGTACTTGTCTCCCAATTTACCACGTAGTTCAGTACTAGTTTCCCATATATGCTATGACATCAATGACCCTTATTAGTGCCAAACAATGGAAGGACAAATCTCTTCGGGGTTTTATGGATAGGTTTGGGAAAATGGCTTTCAAAATTATTAACCTAGATGAAGAGGTCGCTTTACATCAAATGTTGTCAGCCTTAAAGTCGAGTCCCTTCTTGGATAGTCAATACAAAAAATTGGCCTTATCCACGAAGGAAATCCGAAAAAGGGATGTTAAGTACATGCAAATGGAAGAACTTGCTGAGTTTCGGAAGCATTATGGGGAAGAACATGACAACGTGAAAGTAGAATTCCAAGGAGATAAGAGAGAATGTGACTGATACTAAAGAAATCGAGAACATAAACAGGCTTGAGACTCTCATCACATGCCCTTGAATGATAGTCGGTCATGGATACTTGATGAAGCTATGAGCAACAACTTGATACCTCTCAAGAAGTCCATCCCCACTCTTTAGAAGGCTGATAGAAGTAAACATTGACAATATCATCGCAATTTTGGGCATACTATCGAGGAATGCACAACTTTAAAGGACAAAATAAAAGAATTGATTCAGGTTGAACATTTACAAAAATATTTAAAGACTGAGACTAGTAGCCGAGACTAAGACCAAAGGTATGAACATCAGGAGAGGAGTCGTAATCACACACGTAGAACCCAATCAAGTCCAAAGACAAGTTGTTAGCAAGAATATCTCTTGAATTCCCAACTTAGGGGAGTAATCAATACCATTGTCAGAGCTACCAAGTATATATTATTTTTTACGTACTTCATGAAGGTCTGATATAGACATCTTTATAAATAAAGAAAAGTTATTGTTGATGTTTTGTTCATTAAGTGTATTCAAAAGCTTTTATTACTTCATAACGGTCAAGCATTACTTTATGATGCATTTATAAAGGTTGATTTATACATGGTTTCACGCACAAGTCATAATGTCATATGTCAAGTACACATGGTATTTCCAAGAGATTAGTACTTGGGAGTCGATATGTTACTAGCCCTAAGACATCTCCAATACACAAGCCCTTATGTCTTTGACAAATGGGAGAAGAATTAAATTTATTTAAAAAATTGTTACCTTTCAAATATTCCCATGTTTTTTGAAAAGACACCAAATGTAATGATGGTGTGTCAAAAACCCTAGGAAGGTTCTAGAGGCTTTGAATACGTATATAATGTCTCTCAAAATGCAAAAGGTCACACCCTTTTGAACTATTGATCTTGAAATGATCTAACGGTTCTGGGAAATGTGATGCTTTGTTTCTTGAGGTGTATTTTGCCTATAAATAGGATCACTTTGCTCCATTATGACTTTACGCACAACCTCCAACTCCCAAACACATCGAGTACCAGATTCCTTCAATTTTCAAAAATCGAGTACCTACACCAGATACACCTTCCTCACTTCCTTTATGAGTTTTAGTGATAGTAATGAGTCACCATTATGTGGTATGAAGGTTAATTTTATTTCTAGTTCTTTCACTTCCTCTTCATCTTCCTCCAAAAATTCCACCTCTTCTTTCGAAACCCTAAGTGCCCCAATAATCTCTTTTAGGATAAAGCCTTTTTTATCCGTTGAGGTACTCATTAACGTTGGTGGGATTTGATGGACCACGGGCTAAGGGCCCAATTACTAGAGCTATGGCCAGGCGTATACAGGAAGAGTGGGATAGCTCGAAGACCAATGGGCTTTCTAAGCCCAAGGTACTCTTCACTTGGACTACTCTATCATAAAGAGAAGGCCTAGTTCTAAATATATATAAATTGTACAAAAATTCTTTGTATAGGCTTATTTTTGTCTTTGTATTTGTGAGGCACTTTATTTGCTTTTATTTCTCATTGTATATTGTTTCTAGGGTAGGTTACTTGGGAACTTTGACTCCATTTAACCTAACCTAGAACTACATTCTTTTTCTATTTTTCAATAGTAGGAGTGGGGTTGGCATTTAACAATGCTTGAGGGTGTGATTAGTAATTGGGCCAAAATTGGGCCTAGGCAAAATTTTACATATTAGACTTGTTTTGCTCCTAATTTTTCAAGGATTTGATTTAGCTAGGTCTCATCAACATTAGATGAACCTATTTAAACAAAATCAACATTTTTCAAAAATCGGATTTGAGCAAAACAAGCCAAATGGCTGCCTAGCCTAGCTTACCTTTCTTGGTCGAGTTTTTCTTCATTCTCTTAAAGCTTGAGAAACTTGTAGCACAATCTTCTCCTTAGCTTGCTTCCCAAGCAAGCTAAGTGAGAAGCTTACTCCACAATTTTCTAAACTCACTTGGACGGTCAAGTGACCTTACCATGGTTCCTAGTGAACCATGGTTAAGGTTAGCTTGCTCCCTAAGCTACCTCTTCCTATATATTTGTAACTATCACTTATTACCTCACTTTTGATGAATGAAATAAGAAATTCTACATAGAATTCTCTCTTCTCAAAGTCACCTAAACCGTGGAGCTTTCTCCTCTATAGGTTTTCTCTCAAAGGTTCTTCAAAACCTTTGAACAAGGTTCCTCAAGCTTCTTCATCTACTTGGAGTGGCCAAACCTCCTATGTGCTTCTGCACCATTAAAGGTTTCTTCAAGGTGTTTCAAGCTCAAATACGATTCTCCTCAAGAGCGAAAAGGTCTTGGATGGATTGAACTATGAAGGACAACAATCCTCTTCATGTTCTTTCTATCATTTTTGGTATCTAGAGCCTTGGTGCTCTTGAGGTTATTTGTTCTAACTTTTCTTATTGAATCCGTGTTGTTCCTTCCATTTTTTTATGTCAAATATTTGTTTTCTGAATGGATCTAGTTCTTGTTTACATTTTGATGGATCCTATATGTCACATGAGAATTAATTGATTCATGTTTTGCTTGTTCCTATTTCTTTGAATCAATTTCGGTTTGGTGCTTTTAGGTTCCATTGTGCTTGTGCGTTTTTGATTTTATTTGAGTCTTCTACATTCCATAGAATGAGTCTGTGATTGGACAACATATTATATCATGTGTTTTTGTTTTTTGAATCAATTGTTTTGGCTAGAAGTCATGTGCAATCCTTTTACATGTTATCAATTCCTAGACTAGCTTGTTTAACCTAATTTTTGTGTTGTTTTGTGTCTAACATTTGGTGCGTTCTTTTGTCTTATTAAATCCGAACCTACCTATATGTGCTTTTGATTTAAATGTTTGAGTTCATAATTTGCTATTAGTTCTAGAAAATTTGCTAGAGTTAGGTTTCCTTTATGTCACATTAAAATGTTTGTCAAAAAAATTTCTAAACACTATTCCTATTAGGTTTCTTTGAGTCTTGCTTTGTGGCTGAAACTTATAACACTTTTTAAGTCCTCAAAACAGAGGCAAAACAGATGTATTTGTGTTCTAAAAGCATTTGAAAAACAAAAGAAAGAGTGCTTAAAAATTTGACCTAAAAATAGTACAAAATTGTGAAGCACTAGTTGAACATTTCACTTGAATACCTCTTGTTTTGTGATAAATTTTTGGCAGCAGTTTTCTTGCATTGAATCCGAGATATATACATGTATAAAATGCATTAAACTCCTGTACAAAAGAAAAAGAAAAAGTGCAAAAGAAGTCACAAAAAGAATTACAAAAAAAAAGAGTACAAGAAAAAGTCAAGGAGTGAAAAAATGTGTACAATTTGCTCTCGGTTTTAACATGTTGTGTGTGCATTGCCTTTCATTTTTCTATCCAGCCACATAGAATTTGAGTTGAGTGTTATTTTACTTTGTAATCTTAGCTTTTATTTTTTCATCTACTCTAGTTCCATTGATAGGTTTTCTTTTGTGTGCTAGCCTTTCTTTGGTGCCTTAATTTTAGCTTGTATTTGTTTGGAACTCTTTCTAGTCTTGTCTCATTTCTTTCCACCAATTGGTGTAGTTGTTCCTAATTGTTCCTTTTCAGTTATTTTGCATTAATACTCCAGCAACTTAAGGTGTGTTGAGTGCTTCTTGAAGGTGTGGAAGGCCAAGTTCAAAGGAAATCTACTTTGAAGGCTTTTGGTGGTGACCTAGGGAACTTGCTTCTCCATCCGAGGAAGTGCTTTGGGAAACTAAACACCTAGGAGTGACCGACATCAAGGTTGCTTCTAAGAGAGGAGTGACACACTTGTGAGGATTGGAGGCTGAATTGGAAGACAAGAAGAAACAAAATTTGTGAAATTTTTGTGAAATTTGTGACTAGTTTAGAGACAAAAATTTTGTTACAAAATTTTCCTTGAAAAATTCATCTCTAAATTTGTCACTAATTTAGTGGCTAATTTTGTTTTCTTAAAAAAATTAGGTGCAGCCACTAATTTCATTTAGTGTGAATCTGCATTTCATTTTGTGTGAATTTATATTTCATTTAGTGTAAATTTGCATTTTATTTGGTGTAAATTTGCATTTCATTTCTTGTAAATTTCAATTTCTTTCAATTTTTGTACAAGGCCTTTTTAGGAGTGTCATGGAGTGCCTTTGGTGTATTTCCATCTCTCCTTAGTTTTTTTCAACTAGGGTAACACGTATAGAGCTTGTGAGAGTGGTCGTTGGAATTCTTTGGTACTTTCCAAGCTCTCACTTAGGTTTATAGCTTTAAACGCCTAGTTTATGTTTTCTTGCCTCTAAGAATTCATGCAATTTAGGTTTTCATGCAATTTATGTTTTAAGAAATTTATGTTTTCAGAAATTTAAGTTTTCAAGAAATTTATGTTTTCAAGTCTTGAATAATTGTACACATTAGGCACTTGTTTGTTATTTTCTTTTTAAAAAGATATTTATGAAAATTGCTTTGTGCAAGACAAAAGTACAAGGGGGTTTAGAGATTTTTACTTGAAGAGACTTAGTTATTAAGTGGCTCTTTTTAGCTCACCTCCCTCCATAGTTCAATTTGTACTCTTAGACCTCCAAGTGCCAAGTCTAGCACTTCAAAAATAATACTTAACTAAAGAGCTCAAATCACTTAAACTATGGAGAAAGCAAGAGGCCATTCAAAAAGAAAAAGAGAAAATTGAAAGAGAAGGCCAACTTGCTTATCTAGAGGAAGAATTGAGAATTCTTAGGGAAGAAGAAGAAAAACTCAAAAAAGAAATGAGAAAATAAAAGAGAAGGAGTAGGAGCTCACACTCTCAATATTCTTCTCCCAATGAGAGTATAAACATAGGAGACCACTATCAACCTCCTCCTAGGAGAACCATCAAACCTAGGGAAGTCAAAGTTGACCTCCCACAATTTTTTGGAAAGGATGATGTGGAATCATATCTAGATTGGGAGATGAAAGTTGAGCAACTCTTTGCTTGCCACAAGGTGAGTGAAGAGAGGAAAGTCCCTCTGGCTACCCTTAGCTTCCAAGGGCATGCCATGTATTGGTGGACGGCCTTAGAGAGAGAAAGACGCCTCCATAATGACTCTCCTATCCAATATTGGAATGATCTTAAGAGTGCCATGAGGAGGAGGCATATTCCCACCTATTATGGAAGGGAGCTTATGAATAAGCTCCAAAGGCTCTAACAAAGAGATACGTCTGTAGAACGATATAGGCAACAAATGGAGTTTTACATGATGAGGACATGCATTAGGGAAGAGGAAACTACAACTATAGCTAGATTCTTGAGTGGTCTTAATTTAGAGATAAGAGACCAAGTGGAGCTACTACCTACAGGGACCTAAATGACGTGGCCCAACTTTGTGTAAGGGTAGAACAACAAAGAATGACAAAATCCACTTTTAAAAGGGAAAGCTCCCACTCTTCATCTCTAAGGAAAGATCACAAGAGGGAGGGAAAGTCTATTGAAAAGAAGAAAAATTTTGAACCGTCCAAGAGTCTAGCTATAGAAAAGGATAAAGGAAAAGGGAAAGTCACTTCACACACTAGTTCTAGGACTAGTGATATTAAATGCTTTAAGTGTCTAGGGAAAGGCCACATTTCCTCCTACTGTCCCACAAGAAAGGTTATGATCATGAGGGGACATGACATTTATAGTAGTCAAGAGGTGACTACTACTTCCTCTAGTGATAGTGAGGAAGAAGCAAGTGAACATGAGGGAAGTGTGGAGTCTACTTTTCCTTATGAGGGGGAGCTCTTAAGGATTAGGAGACTCCTCAACAACCAACCTAGTGGTACTCTATCACAAAGGGAGAACATTTTTCATACTAGATGCAAAGTTTTAAATAATGCATGTTTTCTTATTGTTGATAGTGGATCATGGTGCAACTATTATAGCACTAGGGTGGTTGAGAAGTTGGGCTTAACTACTAGTCCCCATCCTAAACCTTATCAACTTCATTGGCTTAATGAGGATGGTGACCTAGTAGTTGACCAACAAGTAAGGATCAAGCTCTCCATTGGGAATTATGAAGATGAGGTGCTATGTGATGTAGTACCAATGGAAGCTTGTCATATCTTATTAGGAAGGCCATGGCAATTTGATAAGATAATCATGCATAATGGCCTTACTAACGAGATAACCTTTACTCATAAAGAAAATAAATTTGTGCTTCATCCTCTTTCTCTTCAATAAGTGGCTGAGGATAAAGCATAAATGAAACTCAAAAGAGATAGTGAGAAAAGGATGCAAAAAAAAGAAGAAAATAGAGGAAAAAAAAAAGTCCGTGAAAACTAGGAGTAAAGAGAAATCTAGGGAGAAAAGAGTCCCCTCCCTAGAAGTTGTTGATCAAGAGAAAGAAATTTCCAAACAAACCCTCTTGATCCAACAACCCTCTTTTATCCTATTATGTACAGGGACTCTAACTTGCACTGCCACATCTAGTGGACATAAGACTCTTCCAAAAGGGGTAAAAATTCTTTTAAAGGAATTTGATGATCTGTTTCCTCCCAAGGGTCCAATGGGCATTCCTCCTTTAAGAGGGATAAAACATCAAATTGATTTGGTGCCTGGAGCTAGCCTACCCAATAAGCTAGCCTATAGGACCAACCCCTAAGAGACTAAAGAAATAGAGTCTCAAGTCCAAGATTTGTTGGAAAAGGGCTGGGTTCGAAAGAGCTTAAGTCCTTGTGTTGTTCTAGTGTTGTTGGTTCCCAAGAAAGATGGCAAGTGGAGAATGTGTTGTGATAGTAGGGTCATCAATAACATCATTGTGAAATATAGACATCCTATCCTTAGACTTGATGACATGTTAGATGAGCTTCATGGAGCCATTATATTTTTGAAAGTTGATCTTAAAAGTGGTTATAATCAAGTTAGAATAAAAGAAGGTGATGAATGGAAAATCGCTTTCAAGACCAAGTTTAGATTATATGAATGGTTGGTGATGCCCTTTGGTCTCACCAATGCTCCTAGTACTTTTATGCGTCTCATGAATCATGTTCTAAGGGATTGTATAGGTAAGTTTGTTGTAGTTTATTTTGATGATATTCTTATATATAGTAGGTGCCTAAGTGATCACATAGGACACTTAAGGCAAGTCTTTAGTACACTTAGGAAAAATCAACTTTTTGGAAATTTAGAAAAATGTACTTTATGTGTAGATAGTGTAATATTTTTAGGTTTTATTATTATAAAAAAAAAGGGTTCATGTGGACCCCAAGAAACTCAAGGCCATCCAAGAATGGCCCACTCCTAAGAGTGTTGGAGATATTAGGAGCTTCCATGGTTTGGCTAGCTTCTATAGGAGGTTTGTTCCTAATTTCTCCATACTTGCCTCCCCCTTGGATGAATTAGTAAAGAAGACTGTTGAGTTTATATGGGGAGATAAACAAGAGAGAGCCTTCCTAGCTTTAAAGGATAAGCTCACCCATGCACCACTTCTAGCTCTTCCAGATATTTCAAGAACTTTTGAGCTAGAATGTGATGCCTCTAGGGTTGGTATAAGGCGGTTTTTTTACAGGGTGGGCACCCAATTGCTTATTTTAATGAAAAACTTAAAAGTGTCTCCCTTAACTATCCAACCTATGACAAAGAACTTTATGCTTTAGTTAGGGCCCTTCAAACTTGGGAACACTACCTTATTCCTAAGGAGTTTGTCATTCATAGTGACCATAAGTCACTAAAATATTTGAGGGGTCAAGGCAAACTCAACAAAAGGCATGCTAAATGGGTAGAGTTCTTGGAACAATTCCCATATGTGATCAAATACAAGAAAGGGAAAAATAATGTTGTGGCCGATGCCCTTTCTAGGAGACATACTTTGCTAGTGGCCCTTGGATCTCAAATCTTGGGATTTGATCACATTAAGGAGTTTTATTCCAATGACTTTGAGTTTAATGAATCATATACCCATTGTTTGGCAAAGCCTCAAGGAGGTTTCTATGTTTCTGAGGGGTACTTGTACAAAGAAGGAAGAATATGTATACCCCAAGGTTCCATCAGGAAACTCCTAGTTAAAGAAAGTCATGAGGGTGGTCTCATGGGGAACTTTGGAGTTGAAAAGACTATAAGTTTTCTTAAAGATAAATTCTTTTGGCCCCACATGAGAAGGGATGTTGAGAGTTTTTTCTCTAGATGTATAGCCTGCCTGCAAGTAAAGTCTAAAGTAATGCCTCATGGCCCCGACACACCCTTGCCAGTTGCTAACTCTCCATGGGTTGATATAAGTATGAACTTTATATTGGGCTTGCCCAGGACCCAGAGAGGCGTGGATTCTATCTTTATGGTAGTGGACAGATTTAGTAAAATGGCCCATTTTATACCATGCCACAAGATAGATGATGCAAGCAACATAGCAAGACTCTTGTTCAAGGAAGTGGTTAAACTTCATGGTCTACCCAAGACAATTGTGTCAAATAGGGACACTAAGTTCCTTAGCCATTTTTGGAAAACTCTTTGGAGTAAGCTAGGAACTAAACTACTTTTCTCAACTACTTGTCATCCCTAAACTGATGGGCAAACAAAAGTAGTTAATAGATCCTTATCCACAATGTTAAGGGTAATCCTTAAAGGTAACCATAAGTCTTAGGATGAGTACTTCCCCATATTGAATTTGCCTATAGCAGGGTAGTCCACAAGACTACCAAAATCTCCCCTTTTGAGGTTGTTTATGGTTTTAACCCTCTCACTCCTTTGGACCTAATACCCCTACCAGATTCTTCTCATTATTTTCATAAATAAAGGGTATCTAGGGCTGATTTTGTGAAGAAATTACATGAGAAGGTTAAAACTCATATTCAACAACAAAATGAGAGAACTGCTTTAGAAAGAAGCAAAGGCAAGAAAGCCCTCATTTTTGAGGAAGGAGATTGGGTTTGGCTTCATTTGAGAAAGGAAAGGTTTCCTTCTCAAAGGAAGTTAAACTCAATCCAAGAGGAGATGGTCATTTTCAGGTCCTTCAAAGAATCAATGATAATGATTATAGGTTAGATCTCCCTAGTGATTATGGAATAAGTAACACTTTTAATATTACTGATCTTATTTGCTTTGCAGGTTATGATAACGAGGAGGTCGAACCTACAGATTTGAGGACAAATCCTTCTCAAGAGGGAGAGGATGATGGACCATGGGCCAAGGGCCCAATTACTAGAGCTATGGCCAGGCGTATACAGGAAGAGTGGGATAGCTTCCAATGGGCTTTCTAAGCCCAAGGTACTCTTCACTTGGACTACTCTATCATAAAGAGAAGGCCTAGTTGTTCTAAATGTATATAAATTGTACATAGATTCTTTGTATAGACTTATTTTTGCCTTTGTATTTGTGATACACTTTATTTTCTTTTATTTCTCATTGTATATTGTTTCTACGGTAGGTTACTTGGGAACTTTGACTCCATTTAACCTAACCTAGAAGTACATTCTTTTTCTATTTTTCAGTAGTAGGAGTCGGGGTGGCATTTAGTAATGTTTGAGGGTGTGATTAGTAATTGGGCCAGAATTGGGCCTAGGCAAAATTTTTCATATTAGACTTGTTTTGCTCCTAATTTTCCAAGGATTTGATTTAGCTAGGTCTCATCAACATTTTTCAAAAACCAGATTTGAGCAAAACAAGCCAAATGGCCACCTAGCCTAGCTTACCTTTCTTGGCCGAGTTTTTCTTCATTCTCTTAAAGATTGAGAAACTTGTAGCACAAGCTTCTCCTTAGCTTGCTTGGGAAGCAAGCTAAGTGAGAAGCTTACTCCACAAGTTTTTAAACTCACTTGGACGGTCAAGTGACCTTACCATGGTTCCTAGTGAACCATGGTTAAGGTTAGCTTGCTCCCTAAGCTACCTCTCCCTATATATTTGTAACTCTCACCTATTACCTCACTTTTGATGAATGAAATAAGAAATTCTACATAGAATTCTCTCTTCTCAAAGTCACCTAAACCCTGGAGCTTTCTTCTCTAGGTTTTCTCTCAAAGGTTCTTCAAAACCTTTGAACAAGGTTCCTCAAGCTTCTTCATCTACTTGGAGTGGCCGAACCTCCTAAGTGCTTCTCCATCATTGAAGTTTTCTTCAAGGTGTTTCAAGCTCAAATCAAGTCTCCTCAAGAGTGAAAATGTCTTGGACGGATTAAACTATGAAGGACAACAATCCTCTTCAAGTTCTTTCTATCAGGAACGAATATGAGAACTGGGAGGGCTCCCCCAATGTTGAGAAGTCAGATCTCATGATGGCTTCAAACACCCGAGTGTGCTTCATTTTTTAGATGCACATATATTTGACCTAGGTTTTAGATAAAGTGTTTAAATATCCTTCTAAATTTATAAATGAATCTTTACTCATCCACTTTCTTCAACACACAAATATTGTGGAGATTGATAAAGAGGATTTATTAGAGGTTCAAAGGCTCCTGGTCGAGGACTGAGTATGTCGAGAAAAGGATGATGATGAAGCCTACTTCTTCTTCATGTACGAATGCCTCTTCAAACCCTTGAAGGTTCGACTTCTATTTGACGAATTCACCATCAAGGTGTTATCGATTCTCAACATTGCCCCTACACAATTTCATCCCAATAGTTGGGCATACTTTGCAAGCATTTCATTTTTTATGTAGCATTATTGACATAAATCCCACCCGACCCTTTTCCTCCACTTTTATGAAATCAGGTCGGGTACCCTTTCGGGGTGGTTATCCTTAATAAGTCATGCTCACTATGTGTTATTTGAGCCTTATACTACTTTGTTAAAAAAAATTAAAGATAGATTCTTTAAAATTTTTCCCATCGTGAAGGGTGCCTTCCTTCATGGATCCAATTCCTGGGGACAATAATAACTCGACCCTCAAGTTTCCTTTTTGTTGGACCTGGGAACCCTTGAAGTTGAAAAATTGGGAGCCGAAAAGCATGAGTTCTTAGAAGCAAGAGGACTTAAAAATAATAAAAAAATTTCCCTTACCTCTAAAAATAAAGGAGATCTAGAGGATCTTTGCTTTAAATAATGTTATAGAAAAATGTAAGAGTAAGTGTTTGATTTTTGATCATGCATGTTTTGTTTGTCGGCCTACTTTTACTTACATACTAAAGCTTTTACTTTTGTTTTAGCATTTATTGCCTAAAAGATGAACTTTGATTGGAAAAGTCTTAGGGCAATAACTACAAATCCCACTGGCAGTAAGGAACCAATTAACCCAGCATCCAAGAACCCAGGCTCTAGTCACTCTCCTACCAAAAATTGTCAAGGCACTCCATCTCGGCCTCCTCCTCAAGTTCAAAGGGCTCAATCTCAGAAGCAACCTCATACTCCTCCCACACAACATGCTCTCCAAAAGAAACATAAGGAAAAAATACCTAATGGTTCTCCCACCCATAAAACTTTGAGGCCAAATGAATGTACATCAACTGTCAACACTGACAATTTCTTTGACAAGGGTTTTAACCCTAAGTCTATTATGGATGTGTCGATTTTCTCCTCTGCCAATTGAGAATCCTTAAAGAAAATGAGCCTCAAGGTCACCTTAGCTACTTTCTGTAACTTACAAGCCCATTCTTAGGTTATCGCTCAACACCTCAAGGTCGAGCTGTGCAAGATTGGTATCAATCTGGATGACATTGACAAGTTAAAGGCTAATTTGGAGGAAAATCAGGCTAGTCTTCAACAAACTTCAAATATGAATGAAGATTTATCCCAAGAGGTCATAAATTTGTAGAGCCAAATCAATTAGCTCATTAACCAGTATAAGAATAATTAAAACATAATTTACCGCTTGGAGAACAACTACAATAAGGTTGTAGCTACAACAAGGTTGTAGCTGATAGAAAAACATTGAGAGCTTAAGTCCAAGATATGGCAAAGTCTTTAGAGGGGGAGAAGTCAAGAAGGGAGAAAGCAAAAGTGGGCTTAGAGGAAGCTAGAATTCAAGTTTCCAAGCAACATTAGACCGACATCGACAAAGCTCTCCATCAAGTACGTCATCTATTACTACAACATTTATGACATGTTTGTGTTCAATATTGACTAAGACATTACGAAGGCAACATCATGGATATTGATGACTTTCTAGATGGGTATGGCTTGGAGTTAATTAGAGGTTGAGGCCGCCCCGAAAGTTGCTACAGAAGACACTCTCACTGACTAAGGGCCATTAGAGGAGGAGGAAGTTGTAAGCAACCAAGAATAAGGTTATAGTAAGGGGTCAGTAATACCTATTTTAATAATCTAAATCTAATCAATTTCACTTTCAATTTTAATGAACCTTGTTTTCGTTAATATGTATCATGTATTGCATTTTCTACTCCAAGTTTAAATTAGGTTCCTAGTTTAGGTGCTTGATCATAACATAGGTTAAATAAATTTATCTTTTACCAAGTTTAGGTACATGGCCGATAACTCGTATCAGGCCAAGGTTAGAAACCAAGATTTTACACTTGGGCTTTTGTACCATGATTTTTATACTTGGATTTAGTTACTTAACCGAGATGCCATATGTGACACCCTTACTACCCCAACACATATATTGTAATAATGTAAATAGACTAAGGAAATAAAATTTTCAACATAGGTAAAAGGGTTCACATAAAAACCTTCATAAATATTCTTCAATATCCAAGATAATTGAAAATAAATAAATTAGAAAATGAAACATAAGAGTTTACAAATTATTTTCAAAATAATAAGTACAACTTCAAATCCATATAAAAATCCATGTCCTAGAAATCCTTTGGCCCGATGTCACAATATCAGAGCATACCCACAATTCAACCGTTGGCATTCTAGATGCTACTCATAGTCAGATCTTCCTCACCTAAAACATCCACAATTGAAGGGTGAGAAAAGAAAATATCTATATGTAAAGCACAAAAGGGAAAACACAACATAATTTCATCATAACTCCTTACTTAATGAAATATTCACAAGCATTTATATATATCATAATTTATCAATCATTCATCATCTTCACATCTCAATTACATCAATCCATCACAATCCACACAAATCTTACAATTAACACTATGCCAAGGCCACGCCACAACTGACATAAGTGATACAGGTTAATTGCCTCACTCATCCCACACCATGCCAAGGTCACGCCGTCCTTGTAACATCACTTACCCAACAGTCGTGTCATCCCTGGTCATTAGTGTGAGAAACCACAATCACAATCAATCTACACAAATCTTGCAATTAACCCTATGCCAAGGCTACGCCACATTTGACATAAGTGATACGTGTTAATTGCCTCACTCATCCCACACCATGCCAAAGTCACGCCGTCCTTGTAGCATCATTTACCCAAGGGTCGTGCCATCCCTGGTCATTAGTGTGAGGAACCACAATCATAATCATATTCACATTCATCACAACATCTCATCTTATAACTCAATTCCATATCACATACACACAACAAATAAGTCTAACAAAATAATGTTTCACATACCTCTCAAGCAATTCACATCTGGATCATCAATTTTTACCATATAATATAATAATAATATTTATAAATTAATATAATACTCAATTGAATCACCAATTTAATAGAATCTTACTTAAATGGTAAAGCCCCTAATTTTTCCAAAACCTACTCATAGGAACTTTTCTACAATTTCGTTCTCTCTCCCATATAATCATTTTTACAAATTAAATATATATCTAATCCTTAATACATACAGAATTTAATGGGATCATCAATTCCTCAATCGGAAATAATTATAAAATTACTCATAATTCCAAGAGACTCTTCCTCTACCCAATTCTCTCATGTAACTCTACATACAAATAATCCTTTTTTCCCCCGTACCTGGATAAACAGTAGCTAAAACTAAAATAGAGATCTCCTTGGTCTCCTCCTCTGAGTGCCCCTCGATCTTTAGAGAGTGTAGATGGAAAAGAAGAGAATGTAGAAGAAAGGAGTTAGAACTGAAAGAAGTCAGAACTGAAAGGTGTGTTTTTTGGGAGAGTTAGATCTCTCTATTTATAGGCATCAAGCGTCGCGACCCGTTTCAAATTCAGAACGGACCGTTCTGGACTCTGACAACATATGTAAAATTCACATCCAGAACGTCCTGTTCTCAAACCAGAACGGCCCATTCTGGGGTTGCATTTAACCCATAACGTCTATATTTGGAACGCCCCGTTCTTAAACCAGAACGGCCCGTTCCCAACTAAGATTTGTAGGCAACTTTAGTATTTTGGAACGGCCCGTTCTAATTTGGGAATAACCCGTTCTGAGATACTAAATCACCCTCGTTTTAGTAGTTTGGAACGGCCCATTTTGGGCTACTAAATCACCCCTATTGGGCTTTGGGCCCTCATACAATCTGTGAAAATCGGGTTGTTACACCATACACGACCAAGGTTTAACTATCGATATTTTATACTTGGGTTTAGTTATTTGACTGAGATGTTATACTCCGCCAAGGTTTAAGTACCAAGATTTTATACTTGAATTTAGTTACATGATCGAGATGTCATACTCAACCAAGGTTTAAGTGCCAAGATCTTATACTTGGGCTTAGTTACTTGACCAAGATATTATACTCAACCAAGGTTTAAGTACCAATATTTTATACTTGGGTTTTTCCTTTCATGTTTAATAAATATAGAGAGAAAAAATGAATGCATTTTATTGATGATTTTGGAGCACCTTGTTAAAACATCCCCAACCAAACCCAGGCTATTTTTTGAAAGATCAGTGGTAGGAAAGAATATAACACCTTAGTACATATGTTATTTAACTATAACAAATTTTAAGATATGAAGCATTCCAAGTCCTAGGAACTTGGTCGAATAAGTACTCAAGTTTATAAACCTCATTGACCTAGCCACTTTTTCAATTCTCACAAGATAACCTTGTTTGTCACTTCAACTTAACCATTTTTTTGGGGATGCTCTATTGAAGATACCCGATGCTGGATCATGGAGTGCTTCCAAAAATGTAGAAAGACTCTAATCTATGAGTTGTTTGCCATTATTGGCTTTTAGAACCCTAAACTGACAAATGAGATTCTTACAAATAAACTGTTGCACTTTTATGGTTATGATTCAAGCTAAGGGTTTAGCTTCAATCCATTTGGTAAAATAGTTAGTTGCTACCAACAAAATCTTACATTGTCCTTTAGTTAGAAGAAAAGGCCCTAGAATGTCAATACCCCACATAAAAAATGGCCATGGGGAAACTACATAATAGAGAGATGTTGGATTAGTGTGTATGAGGTTGTCGTGTTGTTGACATCGAATACATTTTTTCACATACTCGATCGCATTTTGTGGTATGGTCAGCTAATAGTACCCAACTCTAAGGATTCGAGCCACCACACTGCTTCCCCCAATATGCATGCCACATGAAGTTCTTCTAAAATATATTCGGCCTGTGATTTGGTAACACATTTAAGAAAAGGAGTTGAGAATCCCCTTTTAAAGAACTTATCTTTTATATATGATACAAAACTTCATTATTTATAGCTTAAGTTATTTAGCTGCTAACGAATCATTTAGTAGATTTTCATTCTTTAGATATTGGACAATTGGTGTCATCCAACTTCCTTCTTCTTTGCCAATTTTCATGCAATCCTTTCTAGAAATACTATGTTCCTTCAAAATTTGTTGAACAATCATCCTATGTTGACTAAGTCATCGAGTACTAGCTAATTTTGACAACACACCAACACAAGTATTAGCTTCTCTAGGGATATGCTCCACTCAAAATTTCAAAAAACCTGCCCTTAAGGCACTAACCACTTGAAAATATTTCAAAAGGTTAGCATCCTTTATCTGATACTTACCTTTTAGCTATTTGGCCACAAGTTGAGAGCTATTTTTACATAGTAGATGTTCGACTCTCATTTCTAAGGCTAATTTGACCGTGGTAATAAAGGCTTCATACTTGGCCTAGTAATTCGAAGTTTTAAATTCAATTTGTAAGGATTGTTCAATAATCGAAATTCTCGACCCTTTATGGAGTATTCCAGCACCACTACCTCATTTACTGGGCAAGCCATCTACAAAGAACATCCAATATACCTTCATAGTTTCACTAGTTATCTCAGTTAGGAAATCTACCAAACATTGTGCTTGAATCGATCCTCGTTGATAAATAAGGCCAAATTCAAACAACTCAACTAACTATGCTATCATTCATCTAGCTAATTCAAGCTTCCTCAAAATTTTAACAATGGGATAGTCGATTTTGACAATTACCTAATGGCTTAGGAAGTACGGCCTCAACCTTATTATGGTCGTAACTAGAGCCAACATTAAAATCTCCACCTTTTGATATTTACTACATGGCCCTTTGAAGAATTCATCTTATGTAGTATATATATAAGGACTTGTCATTGTTTTTCTTGTGCGAGAATGACACTAATAAACTCATCCGAAACTTCCAAATAGAGAAGAAGGGGCACATTTGAGTATGGTTTTACCAAAAATAAGGGGTGTCGATAAGGTCACCTTTAATCCTTAAAGAACAACTTCACATTCTGATGACCACTCAAAAACCTTCTTTTATTTTTAGCAAAGCAAACACCAATTTAACCTTATTGATGAGACATGGAAAGAACTGAGAACGGGATGCCAATCGACCAATAAGTCATTATACTTCCTTCAAGTTGCTTAGACTTTTCATATCGAGGAAAACATAGTATCTTTTTGGGTTGGCCTCAATTCCCCTTACCATTAACATAAGTTCGAGAAACTTGTTGCCCCTATGCCAAATACGCACTTCTGCGACTTTAGTCACATATTATGCTTTCTTACTTCTACAAATACCTCGACAAGATCATTCATTTGCTCAACCATGCTTTAAGATTTCACCACCATACCTCTAGATTTCTGTCAATTTGCTTTTGAAACACTTTATCCATCAACCTTTGATAAGTGGCACTTGCATTCTTGAACCCAAACAGCATCACATGATAATAGAAGTTAGCCTCTTCAGTAATAAAGACGATTTTCACTTTATCACATGGATACATGGAAATTTGGTTATATCCAAAATAGGCGTCCAAGAAACTCAGTACTTGATGTCCGACAGCTTCATCCACTAGTTGATCTATACTAGTTAAAAGGTATTTGCCTTGAGATTGGCCTTGTTAAGGTTTGTATAATCAACACACACCCTCCACTTTCCATTATTCTTCTTGACCAACACCACATTGGCCAACCAAGTGGTGTACTGGACCTCTTGAATGAATTCGACTACTAATAATTTAGCCACCTTAGTTTTCATTGCCATTCACCTCTCTTCACCCATGTTTTATTTATAGATATTGGCCAAGCTTCTTTACAATTAGACAACCACACAAAAAGTTTTGCATTTTCTTTCAGAGTGTTAATTAAAGAAGTTTTGTCGACATCGCCTAGTTGGGTTCTAATGCTTGCACATTGCCCCTCCTTTTCTTCATAGTTGAAATTTCCCAACTTCCTACACTAGTTCTAAATGGGCTTCATCTTTAACTCGAGGATCTAGCTCCACAAAACTAATTTGTTATTGAGTGGTCAACGAGGAGGGTCGATCTATCAAAGCCGAAAGAGGGTTGACTTCATCTTGACTTACCAAAAGGGTTACCTTCAGGCTAGCAACATAGCATTCCCAGGTTGTCTTTTGATCGGCATGCATTGTCATGATTTTCCCTGTTAATGAAGGAAACTTCATGGTCAGATGCAGGGTTGAGACCATAGCTCCTAATTAATTCAAAAAAAGTCGACCAAGTAGTACATTGTAGAATGTACTAGCGTTGACCAATATATATCAAATGCTAATCATCTTCCTCCTCTTCTTTCCATTGATGAAGGTAGTTAAAAAGTCAACATATCCTCGAGTATCGACTTGCTCCCCCGAAAAATTGATAAATTGGTCATTATAAGGTTGAATGCTTGACTTGGGGATTTGAAGTTGCTAAAAAATAGACATGTACAAAATGTCAGTTGAGCTACCCTTATCCACTAGGGTTTATGTGTTTAAAAATAGGCTTAAATATGTTTTTAGTTCCTATAAAATGAGCTACTTTTGATTTTAGTCCTTATAAATTTTTTTCTTTGTTTCTTATTCCTCTAAAATTGAAATTATTACTTTTAGTTCTTGGTATTTTGTGATCTTTATTAAATACTTTTTTGTTTATCATGTGGTCAAATGATTATTCTTGGTGGTACTCAATATTTGATATCATGTTATTATGCGACATCTTTAAAAAAATTGTAAATTTCTAAAACAAAATATTTTATATGTACCTTAAAATGAATATTAGGGACTAAAGATAGTAACTTTAGGTTTTAAGGAGGAAAAAAACAAAGAAAAAATATTTCATAGGAACACAAAATCCAAATTTGCTTATATTTTAGGGATTAAAAACAATGATTCCAAATTTTAGAGGGATGAAAAACAAATAAATTTTTTTATAAAGACAAATTAAAATATGCTCATTTTACATGAATTAAAAACATATTGAAATCTTGAAATATCTATTTATAAAAAATTTAAATGTAATTTATATAAATACAAACCTTAAAAATATTTTAATGCTCATTTTATATATTTGAACATAATATTTATTTGTATATAAAATTCAAACATAATATTTATTATTTAGTTATATATGATAAACCTTTAACATGTGCACATATTGTACATACTAAATTATTAGTTATAAATATATTAAGATATTGCATTATGATTAATTCATCAAATTATCGCTAGGGATGAGAATAGATCAAATCAAGTTAGACTTTGAATATATAAGTTGAGTCTGTTTTGTTAGTAAATTTTATGATCATATGTAATTTCTTACAATTCATTATTCGAGAGAATTACACTCAAAGAATCTTAAATAACGTATTTCTCACTATTCTTACACCCTAATTTCTATGAGAAAGTTTAGAAAACATACCAGGATTGATAATGCAATACAAAATTTCTAATAAGTTATTCTGCCTTCTCTTGCTTCCTTTAATTGGTCTCTATGATGGTATGAAAACCTCTTTTGCTTGATTCTCAACAATTCTAAGTTTTAATAATTTCCTCCATGAAAACAGTTTTTGTGAAGAAACTTAAAAATAACTCTCGAGAGAGAGAGGAAGAAAGAAGTTACACTAGTTAATTAAACCAACTTAACTTCTATAACCTCCTTTAACTTCCATATACCAAATTATTTTTATTTAATACCAAAATTACCCTTTAATGAAGTGAGAAGGGGGGAATTAATTTTAATAACTCTAAAATAATCTCCAATGACTATTAATATATTTTAAGTCTAACAATTATCACATTAGACATCTTTTCTTTAAAAGTCATTCGTTAAATACATGAGTCAACATTAAAGCCTAAGTCTATTTAAAAGTCTATTTTATATTAGTAATGTTAACTAGTTCAATAAACTTAATTTTTAAAAAAACCAACAAAATTATTTTTAAATACGTTACTAAAAGCTATTTTAATTTGTGTGATAAAATATAATTTACTTAATATTATTAAAATTTAAATTTTGAAATATATACAATGTCACAAAAAGGAGAAGAAATGAATCATTTTCTATTAGAGAGACAATTCATAGATAATCATGTATGTTACTTACACTCATATACAAGTTGTAAACATATAAATTTATAATGAAAAAGGATAATTGTATAAAACAACATTTAAAATATTTCTCATATCTAATTTGGTATATTCTAAATAACTTACTCATATTTTAACAAACTAAAATAAAGAGAAAATAGATGAAATTATTTTCTATTAAACTCAACCTTTTTAAATAAATAATTTTTTTTAAATTTAAAACTAACCTTTTTATTAAACAGGTCAAGACAAATAAACTTTAAAGAGACCAGTCTATAGACTCTTATTTAAAATCTAATTTATTCTTATCTAATTATGGTCATATTCTTATCTGTATTAAAATAAAATATCTATATTAAAAGATATAAAAGAAAAAAAGAAAGAATTATAAATAAAGTTTGAAGTGTTGATTAAAATATTTGTTGGTGTTTATTATAAATGAATTTAATTAGTGCACAGATAGTGTAAGTAATTCGTACTCTATCATTTAATTGTAAATTAATATATATAAAAAATTTGTTAACGGTTATTATAATTACTATAAAAAAATCTTTTTACCAAAATCAAATGATAAAAAATGATTAATGGATTAAAAACATACAGTAAAAATCTTTTTACAGAAATCAAATGCATCGATCAACAGTGACTCTACAAATTGACCACCCAATCCAACGCAAATTAATGAGGCTATATTTGAAGCATATGTCCCCACTTCCTCTCATTAGGGTCACTAATATTTAAAATACAAATTGCCGGTCTTCATACCCAAACCTGTAACCGCCCAGTGCAAATGGAACATTTATGTTCTTTGAAGACTCCATTAAAGAAGTTTTAACAAAGTGATTTGTATTCTAATTCAATTTTTTAAAATTGACTTGAAATATAAAGATTATTCTCAATTTATATATATAATTATGGTTTTAATTTTAAATGATGTGAAATTTCTAACTCATTTTTTCATGCTGATAACTAGAAATCATGAAATTTTGCGGAATTAGATGTATGTGAATAATCTAATAATAATTTGATAGTTCAACAACATAGAAAATTTTTAGTAAACTTTAATATTATTTAAAGAAAATGATTTAAAATTTAATTTAACCTTTAAAAAATTGATTTAAAAAAATGATTATTATTCTTATTTGTATATATTATTTATGACCTTATTTTCGTATATGTACGATTTCCAACTAAAAGTATTTTACCATGTTCATTTTTCTCATTTAACTTTAGGAACTAAGCATGATTGAAAGGTGCAAATTCTCGTGTGAAAGTGGTGCGTCAAATAGTAGCCCCCAGCATCCATAATCTATTCGGTATCCGAAATTGCGGCTTAAGCAAATGTGGAACAATATTGTCAATAGTTAATTACTCTACGTTCATTCAGGTTATGGGAGATTACAGATAAATCTTCTGTTTTTTTTTTCTACCTTTATTATAACTTTCTTTATTATTTAAAAAAAACACTTATTAAACATTACATCAATAAATCAAAGAATTAAATACGAATGATTAATATGTTGAACATATGATCGTATCATTTAAATAGTATTTGAGTTTAATTTTTGATGAGAATAATTTTTAGTCAAATTTTAGTTAGCAAATCAAATTATTCTAATTAAGACAAAGTCTTAGCAAAGTGGTAAGAAAGAAAAAAGAAATTACATTAACCCTTTGTTCTACTATAACGAATATGTTGTTACAAACGTGGATGTGCACAACTTCACAATATCTTATCTCAGACAATATTAATGCAATTAACTTCAATTGTTAACACAGTTTTATAATTTCACGATATCTCAGATAATCTTTGTTGTCGGAAAATACCATGACCCGCCATACTCCGCCGAACATGTTTGGTCACGAATATTGTATTAATTAAATATGGTCACAGCGAGATCTTATTATAATATTATTATATAATTAATGTACACCAATAAAAAAGAAAGAACTACTAGAAAAGTTAAACCAAATTATTTTGTAAAAGAGAATTAGTTGATGGTGGTAAATACTTAAATAACTATTTACTGGTTATACATTCCATTGATCAAATATTCATTTAATCAATTCATCGAAATTCCAAAACCGTGCTTAATTAACTTTCTTTGGTATCATTCGAAAACAGAATATACTATTCTTAATTTACAATCTAATTAATTTAATACAAAAGCAAATATTAAAAGTCTAAAACTGAACGAAGAATTCGTGATTAATGGTCAAAATAATGATTACACGTACTGCTAACACTTGTCCAGATCTAATGCGTTTTATATATTTAATATATAAGGCTACAACCTTGTGGCTTTGAATGACTAAAGAACTATTTACCAAAAAAGAAAGTGACCAAAACAATGATGGGAATGAGATTATGAGATATAATTGTAATTAAGATGATTATATATGTTGACTTTATAATGTTTAAAGCGTGCATCATATAACTTCACCTTCCAACAGTTTGAATGGCTTAAATTAATGGTCCCTAGCTATTTTGAATATTAAGTATTTCCCAAAAGTAAAACAATAAAACTATGTATTTGCCACTTGCTCTTATAATACTAAGAATGATTATAGAAAATTTTCATAAGTGCGTTCATACATCTCCCAATAGCACAGTTACAAATAAAAAATCAAATTGAATAAGAAACAAGGCGTTCAACACCTAGTTTGGTTCATGCACCGGAATATTCCATGTAATCTCTCGCCGGTGCGATGGTCTCCAAATGAGCAAACATTTGGGGCCAATGTCTGGAATGAGGGGAAAAATCAAGTTTGTCATGCTTAATATACCAATTCCTATATTATTATTTTTTAGAAAAAAAAAATAGAAGATGCAATGATGGCATAAATCATAAAATAATTTTCTTTGGATAACTATATTATAAGTACAAAGTATATTATCATAAAAAAAAATATTTTTTAGTGACACATACCCTATTTATTATAATACAAGACTTATTAACAAGAAATTACTTTTATCTATATTATAAATATAATATATGTTGTATATTGTTAGGTTATTGTGACATATATTGTTGAATTTCATTTAAAATCTACATTAAAATTGAATGTAAATATATGTTAAATAAATTTATATCTATATATATTATTTCTATAATAATAATTTTTGTGTGTCACTGATGTAATATTTATCGTAGTTTATCCACCATATTTGCCTGTGATTAATTTTCGTCAGAGAACTTGACGTTAGTAGAGTCTCCCATCCTAATTATATTTTTTCATACACAAGATTCGAATTTAATTCCTTACTTAAAAAAATCGAGTTGAATATTATTCAAATCAATGAGTTCTTGGTAGGTATTAAATAATTTTACATTATGTAATTAAAATTACCATAAATTGTTATCTTTTATAGTACATAAATAAAAAATTAAACTTATAATAATATCGTATTGATTGAAATGTGAAACTATATATTAATTTTTAAATTATCAATATATCACAACTAAACATTTATATTTTAATTATTCTTAGGTTGGAGAGAGATATATACATGTGTTGCAATCGAAATCGAGATAAGATGGCGAAAACTCAAAATAATAATGTTCTGAAAAATAATAGAGTCTCTACCATTATTTTTATTGAAAAAGAACATCAGAAAACTCTTTTAAAAGAAAATTACTCTACAAAAAAAATGAAATTTAGTTTTGGGAGTTGATTATGGGTAGGAATGTTATAAATTATTAGGAACGATACAGATATCAAGATAAAGGGTTCATTTGCTTAATCTTTTTTTTTTTGTTATAATTTTTTTTAAAAAAAAAAAAGCTCTTTTTAGTTTTTTTATTATATGTTTGTCTAAACTTCATTTCTTAAAATAAATAGCTTTTTTTAATTTAAGAATTAACTCTTATTTGTTTCTTAAAATTATTTATTTTTTTTGAAAGTGTAACGACCCGACTAGTCTCTACACACAGCACAACACACCACACAGAAAAGAACAAGTATATACATATAACATCTAGAATATATATATATACAAGGTCCAAATCTGGCTAAGGTGTCAGAGTGTACAAAATACATCCAGCAATGCTAAACTAAGTAGATAAATACAACAAAATAATCAAATGCCATCTGCCAGCTGCAGACCCTCCTCAGCACACCAACCTAACCCTGCTCTGCTCCCATACATAGTATGATCATCGCAGTCCAAACCACATGGAAACAACAAAGGGTAAGCTAGTGAAAAGAATCAACATACATATATATAAATACATGAATGGTAAACAGCTACAACTATCAGCACATCAACCAGCTTAACAACATCAGCTTATAATATATCACAGCATTCAGCAATAACAGCAGTAAACACACAATGCGTCGTCACGCATATCAGTTAGAATTGGTCGCTTGTAATCAGTATAGCTCGACCTGGCCCCTATACCGTGGTCGCTTTGTACACGTGTGCCTCGACCTTACCCACACACGAGACCAACTAAGTACTTAGAGGAGAACAACAAGTTACCACTCCAAGGGTCAGCTTTCCAGGGAGGGTTTTCAACAAATTGGGCTCTAAGAGCACCACAAACGATACATCCACACAATGGGATGAGGAAAATTTTGAAAACATCTCCTCTAGTCTTAGTGATCAACAGCTCAGCCTTACGGCCTACAACAGCTCAGCCAATTAGCAATAATAGCATACAACAAAGCTTAAACAACTTACATCTCAACATCATAATTCAGCATTATCAACTAGTCAGCACAACAATATTTAACATCTACAGCTCAGCTCAGCATATCTATCAGCGAATTTCTACTCATATCAGCTTAACATCAAATATCATCTCTACGCCCGGCGCGCTCATGGTCGCGCCCGGCGTGGCACAACCAGAGAGCATCAGGGCTAAGCGCGCCCGGCGCAATTCCCATTGCGCCCGACGTGCTAGGAGGCAGAGACCTCAGAAGGTCTCACACGCCTGGCGTGCAAATCCGCGCTAGGCGCAGGGTAAGCAAAGACTTCCCCAAAGTCTCGTGCCCGGTGCAATATCAATTGCGCCCGGTGCCACCTCTAGTAGAGACTCCCAAGGAGTCTCCATGCCTGGCGAGACAAGGTCACACCCGGCGTCACACTAGAAATCCCCAAGTAATGTCACTTACTGATATCGTGCCCAGCGCGGTCCAACCACGCCCGACATGGGCCATCTAGAGGCTCATACCCTCAAGCTCGCCCGGCGCATACACCACTGTGCCTGGCAGGCTTGCCCAATAGAGCCCTCTGGTAGTCATGCGCCCGACGCAAAGAACTGCGGTCGGCGTGATACCCAGCAGCAACCCTCAAACTTCAAAAATTTCTTCAAAACCTGCACAAAGTCAGCTTCCCAAACCCATGCAATCAGCCCAAAACATCACATTTTCATCAAATAACCCAAAAATCCCAGCTTTACCCACATTCAACCACAATCAAGAAAAACCCCAAGATTTTTCATCAAACCCCGGAAACCCGAAAAACCCCATATCCTTCAATCTCAGCTCAAAATCATCAAACACTAAACAACTAAGGAGTTCCTACAACTCGTTTTCAGCCAAACTCAGAAAAACTTAGCTTCCCTTACCTCGGTGCGAGAATCCGAGTTCCGGAAAGTAGAAGATAATGAAGAAGAAGCTTGAGCAAGCAAGGAAGGAGAAGAAAAACTTCGAACACCCAGCTAACAATCCAAACACCTACTCAGCAGCACCACCTTGAGACAACAAGAATTTGATGAAAAGAAACAAGAGAGTGAGTGGGGAATGAGATAGTGAAGAGAAGAGAGTGAGTGAGAGTAAGGGGAGAAAAGAGAGAGGGAAAGGGTTTCACAACCTCCCCAACACAGGAATTTTCTTCCTCGAAAATAGATTTACTTGGGAAAAGAAACGGATATCGCTCCCTGCACTACTGCTGAACCTCCCATGTAGCCTCACTAGTAGCTGCATCCCACAACACCTTCACCAGAGCAATGGACTTGCCCCTCAACTCCTTCAGCTTATGATCCACCACAGCTACCGGCAACTTCTCAAAAGTCAAATTCTCCTTCACCCGCACATCATCCAGCTCCACCACATGACTAGGGTCATGAACATACTTCCTCAGCTGGGATACATGAAATACATCATGTAGGTTTGAAAGAGACGGTGGCAAAGCCAACCGATAAGCAACCGGACCCACACGCTGTATGATCTGATAAGGACCAAAAAACCTCGGTGTCGACTTCCTTGCCTTCAGCACTCTACCCACACCAGAGGTTGAGGTCACCTTCAGAAACACATGCTCCCCTTCAGCAAATTCAAAAGGCTTTCGCCTTTTATCAGCATAAGATTTCTACCTACTTTGAGCAGTCTTCATCCTCTCTTGAATCAGCTTCACTTTCTCAGTAGTCTGTAGGATTAGCTGCGATCCCACAACCACTGACTCACCATCTTGATACCAGCACAGAGGAGTCCTACACCTCCTGCCATACAAGGCTTCAAACGGCGCCATCCCAATACTAGCATGAAAGCTATTATTGTACGCGAACTCAACCAGCGGTAGGACATCCTCCCAGCTTCCCAAGTGGTCTAACACACAAGCCCTCAGCAAATCCTCCAAGGAATGGATTGTCCTCTCTAACTGACCATCTGTCTGCGGATGATAAGCAGAACTCAACTTCAGCTTCGTGCCTAAGGGTTGGTGTAGACTCTACCAAAATCTAGAAGTGAACCTCAGATCTCTGTCTGAAATAATACTAGAAGGCACCCCGTGCAACCGTACTATTTCCCTCACATACAACTGCGTCAGCTTCTCCAAGGACCACTTGATGTTGACAGGCAAGAAATGTGCACACTTGGTCAACCGATCAATAATCACCCAGATAACATCACTATTCCTAGCTGACCTAGGCAACCCCACAACGAAATCCATAGTGATACTATCCCACTTCCATTCTGGAATCTCCATCTGCTGCATCAAACCACTCGACTTCTGATGCTCCACCTTCTCCTTCTGACAGGTCAGACAGGCCGCCACATATTCAACTATCTCCCGCTTCATACCAGACCACCAGAAAGTCTTCTTGAGGTCTTGGTACATCTTAGTCATACCAGGATGTATACTAAGTCTACTCTTGTGGCCTTCCTCCAACACAACTCTCTTCAGCTCAGCATCATGAGGTAGGCAAATTCTGCCCTTAAACCTCAAGATTCCATCTTCACCCAGCTCAAAACCAACAGCCTTCTCGGTACCCAGCAACCCAAGAAGCTTCACCAGCTCAACATCTTGCAACTATTTTTGTCCAACCTGCCTCAAGAACTCACTAGTTATGGTAATCATCCCACAACTAATGTGATCCTGAGCTAACTCCACACAGAGATTCAGATCTCTGAATTCCTCCACCAGCTCCAGCTCTTTCACCATCATACAAGACATGTGGATGGATTTTTTACTCAGCACATCTGCCACAACATTGGCTTTCCCAGGATGATACATCAACTGGAAGTCATAATTCTTCAGAAACTCTATCCACCGCCTCTGCCTCATGTTCAGCTCCTTCTGATCAAACAAGCACTTTAGACTCTTGTGATCACTAAAGACGCTGAATCGAGCACCATACTGATAATGTCTCCATATCTTCAAGGCAAACACAACTGCTGCTAACTCCAAGTCATGAATGGGATAATTCCTCTCATGGTTCTTCAGTTGCCTTGAAGCATGTGCCACTACTTTCCTATTTTGCATTAGCACACACCCCAAGCCCTGGTGAGAAGCATCACAGTACACATCAAAAGGTTCACCGGAGTCGGGCAACACCGGCCCAGGAGAAGTAGTCAACCTCCTCTTCAGCTCCTCAAAACTTCTCTCACAAGCATCAGTCCAAATGAACGGCTGCTCCTTTCTTGTCAACTGGGTTAGAGGCGCTACTATTTTGGAGAATCCCTCAATGAACCTCCTATAGTAATTCGCCAAACCCACAAAACTCTGAATGTTAGTGGCAGTTCTTGGACGCTCCCACTGCAACACCACTCCACCTTAGCCGGATCAACAGCAATCCACTCAACTGAGATCACATGTCCCAAGAACTTCACCTCATCTAACCAGAACTCACATTTTGAAAGCTTAGCGTACAGCTACTTCACCTTCAAAATCTCTAGCACCAACCTCAAGTGCTCTCCATGCTCCTCCGAGGTCCTTGAATAAATCAGGATGTCGTCAATAAACACCACCACAAATTTATCCAAGAAGGGCCGGAAGATCCTGTTCATGTAATCCATGAACACTGTCGGGGCATTGGTCACACCAAACGGCATCACAACATACTCGTAGTGACCATACCTAGTCCTGAAAGCAGTCTTCGGTATGTCACCCTCCTTCACCTTGATCTGGTGATAACTTGACCTCAAGTCAATCTTGGAAAATACAGATGCTCCCCTTAGTTGATGCATCAAGCCATCTATACGGGGAAGTGGATATTTGTTCTTAATGGTCAACTTGTTCAACTGCCGGTAATACACACAAAGCCGACTTCCTCCATCTTTCTTCTTCCCCAACAACACGGGAGCACCCCACGGCGATACACTCGGTCGCACCAACTGCTTCTCCAACAGGTCCTCCAACTGACCTTTCAGCTCAACCAACTAGCAGGGGCCATCCTATAGGGAGCCACCGACATTGGTCTCGCACCTAGAACCAAGTCAATGCTAAACTCCATCTCCCTAATAGGAGGCAACCCAGGCACCTCATCAGGGAACACCTCAGCAAAATCCCTCACCACATCAATCTCAGCAATGACCCTCTCGGTATCCACACTCATGGCAGCAAGAAGAAGATAGCACTCTGCCCCATTCCTCAACAATGATTCAGCTTGAACAGCTGAAATCAACAGCTCCTCCTCCTCTTGAGGAAAGATCAGCCTCCTATTGACACAATCTATAAGGATGCGATTAGCAGACAACCAATCCATCCCTAAGATTATGTCAATGTCCACTAAAGGTAAACAAATCAAGTTCACCTTATACCTCTTCTCATTCACAACAACAGGACAACCAACACACAACTCAGGAGTAACTACCGAAGCAAAAGCGGGCATCGACACTAACAATCTCAACCCCAAATCACACACCGGCACACCCAGCATAGCAATACAAGCATAGGAAATAAAAGAGTGAGAAGCTCCAGAGTCAAAAAGAATCATCACATCCTTACCAGCAACTTTACCCTTCCCTTTCACTAGATCTGAGGAAGTAGAAGCTTCAGCCCTAGTCAAAGCGAATACTCTCCCAGCAGTAGTGGGTCCATCACCTCTCTGAGCATCGCTCCTCTGAGCACCACTCCTCTGAGCATCTCTCTCCAGTCTGTATCTTTCAAGACAGTTGGCCAACTCATGAACCATCTAATGACACCTGAAACACCGGCTCTCCGTGTGTGGACAATCCTTGACAAAATGGGGTCTAGTACACCTGTAACATTTGAGAGTGGCACATCCACCCTGGCTCCCTCCTCTAGCAGCATCAGAAGGTTGCCTAATGACAGGACCCCCTTGCTGTGGTTGGGGCCTATCATATGGCTTCCTCTGATTTCATCCTCTCTTGGACCTAGCTGGTCCCTCAACAATCCTAGTCACATGGTTGCCACCTTCTAACCGCTCAACAACTTTTGCCTTCTCCACCAAGGCCGAAAACTCAGTGATGGCCATAGGCACCACCACCCTCTTCAGCTCTTGCTTCAAGCCCTCAGCATATTTCCTGCATTTCTAGGCCTCAGATATAACTTGCGAATAGAAACGAGCTAGGTGCTCGAATCTCATCGCATACTCCGATACAGACAACCCACCCTAGTGTAACTGCATGAACTCAGCCTCCTTGGCGTGCCTCACGCTCTCCGGGAAGTACTTCTCCAAGAACACTCTCCTGAAGCACTCTTAGTCAATAGCTTCTCCTCTAGAAGTAAGCATATGGTGAGTACCCCTCCACCAATGTTTAGCCTCTCCTACCAGCATGTAGACAGCATATGCCAGCCTCCTCTCCTGAGAACATCCCAACACAGTGAAGATCTTCTCCAGCTCACAGATCCAATGGTCAGCTACCTTTGGGTCTGCATCTCCCTTAAACTGTGGAGGATGGAATTTCTGGAACTCAGCAAGATCCCAGCTCTCCTGTGACCCCATGGGCCTTGCTGCACCAGCTGCAGCTCTATCAACATCCATCCTAGCAAAATAAGCATTTTGCTGCTACATAGCCATAGCCATCATCTCCATGGCACGGGCTATCTACTCATTGGTTCTAGTCATTGTCTACAAAAGTAATACCATCTTCAGTACAAAATAACTAAACCAAACAACAATCATCAGCACATCAATCAACAAAGAAATCAACACAACACAGAGTTCAGCACAACAAAAGCCTAAAGGAACCACCCCCAAAGAGTGCCCACTATGCTCGAACCTGGCTCTGATACCACTAAAGTGTAACGACCCGACTGGTCTCTACACATAACACAACACACCACACAGAAAAGAACAAGTATATACATATAACATGTAGAATATATACATATATATACAAGGTCCAAATCTGGCTAAGGTGTCAGAGTGTACAAAATACATCCAGCAATGCTAAAATAAGTAGCTAAATAAAACAAAATAATCAAACGCCATCTGCCAGCTGCAGACCCTCCTCAGCACACCAACCTAACCCTGCTTTGCTCCCATACATAGTATGATCATTGTAGTCCAAACCACATGGAAACAACAAAGGGTAAGCTAGTGAAAAGAATCAACATACATATATATAAATACATGAATGGTAAACAACTACAACTATCAGCACATCAACCAGCTTAACAACATCAGCTTATAATATATCACAGCATTCAACAATAACAGCAGTAAACACACAATGTGTCATCACGTATATCAGCTAGAATTGGTCGCTTGTAATCGGTATAGCTCGACCTGGCCCCTATATTGTGGTCGCTTTGTACATGTGTGCCTCGACCTTGCCCACACACGGGACCAACTAAGTACTTAGAGGAGAACATCAAGTTACCACTCCAAGGGTCATCTTTCTACGGAGGGTTTTCAACAAATTGGGCTTTAAGAGCACCACAGTCGCTGCATCCACACAATGGGATGAGGAAAATTTCAAAAACATCTTCTCTAGTCTTAGTGATCAACAGCTCAGCCTTACGGCCTACAACAGCTCAGCCAATCAGCAATAACAACATACAACACAACTTAAACAACTTATATCTTAACATCATAATTCAGCATTATCAACTAGTCAGCACAACAATATTTAACATCTACAGCTCAGCTCAGCATATCTATCAACAAATTTCTACTCATATCAGCTTAACATCAAATATCATCTCTGCGCCAGGCGCGCTCATGGTCGCGCTCGGCGTGGCACAACCAGAGAGCATCAGGGCTAAGCACGCTCGGTGCAGTTCCCATTACGCCCGGCATGTTAGGAGGCAGAGACCTCAGAAGGTCTCACACGGCCGACGTGCAAACCCGCGCTCGGCGCAGGGTAAGCAGAGACTTCCCTAAAGTCTCGCGCTCGGCGCAATATCAATTGCGCCTGGCACCACCTCTAGTAGAGACTCCCAAGGAGTCTCCACGCCTGGCAAGACAAGGTCACGCCCGGCGCTACACCAGAAATCCCCAAGCAATGTCACTTACTAATATGGTGCCCAGCGCTGTCCAACCACGCCCGGCGTGGGCCATCCAGAGGCTCACACCCTCAAGCTCGCCCGGCGCATACACAACTGCGCCCGACGGGCTTGCCCAATGGAGCCCTCTGGTGGTCACGCACCCAACGCGAAGAATTGTGACTGGCATGATACCTAACATCAACCCTCAAACTTCAAAAATTTCTTCAAAACCTGCACAAAGTCAGCTTCCCAAACCCATGCAATCGGCTCAAAACATCACATTTTCATCAAACAACCCAAAAATCTCAGCTTTACCCACATGCAACCACAATCAAGAAAAATCCCAAGATTTTTCATCAAACCCCAGAAAACCGAAAAACCCCATATCCTTCAATCTTAGGTCAAAATCATCAAACACCAAACAACTAAGGAGTTCCTAGAACTCATTTTCAACCAAACTCAGACAAACCTAGCTTCCCTTACCTCGGTGCGCGAATCCGAGTTCCGGAAAGTAGAAGACAATGAAGAAGAAGCTTGAGCAAGCAAGGAAGGAGAAGAAAAACTCCAACACCCAGCTAACAATCCAAACACCTACTCAGCAGCACCACCTTGAGACAATAAGAATTTGAGGAAAAGAAACAAGAGAGTGAGTGGGGAATGAGATAGTGAAGAGAAGAGAGTGAGTGAGAGTGAGGGGAGAAAAGAGAGAGGGAAAGGGTTTCACAAAAAGTACTTGTTTAAAAACATTTCTTGTTTTAAATTTAAACAAATAAATCCATAATTTATCCTTATTATCAAGATCTAAATCAATCATTTTTATTTAATTCAGAGTCATATCAGTGTAATTATTAGGATAAAATATGTATTATAATTAGGATTACTATAATTGTTGTAATCATGTTATATATAGAGAGAGATAGATAATATTGGTTGGATTTAGCTAGACACAATTCACAAAAATTAAAATTTCTATCTAATTATGGTATCAGTTGTCAACTTGTAAGATTTCTTTCCTTTTTTTTTATTTTTTTTATCGTCATCATAACAAGCTCTAATGGTAGTTAACCTCCCTCATCTCCCAAGGAATTATCAGACATGGGTAATTAACATTTCCAAGGCCTTGAATGCCAAAGCCAAACTTTGTCTCCTGGACGACTCTCTTCCTCTTCTAACAAATGACCCTATAATGTAAGACTGTTGGAAGAGGTGTGATGACCTTGTTGGAAGTTGGATCCTTAAATTTGTCCATGAAACATTTGTCCTAGTTGCATCTTTGCCAAGTCTGCCCATGAAATATTTAATGATCTAAAAGAATGATTATTTCGCTCTAATGGCCCAAAACTTTTTTAATTGAAGATTGTTATTGCTTTATTCAAGTAAGGGAATCTCTCCAAAACTTCTTATTATACTCGATTGAAAGTTTTATGGGATGTTTATGACTTTTTGGTTCCCATTGAACCATGTATATCTGGGGCAAGTAAACTCATTATGGAACGCCATGAACGAGATCAATCCTTTTTATTTAATTTTTTTTCATTAGTCAGGATCGCCAACGACAGAAACAGAGCAAACTATAAGGAGACTTTTTCATGCCACAAATGGCTGAGGAAATAACTAAGGGATCCAAATAAAATACCAAATCAAGCAAACGATCATGAGAATGGACTGCCATTGTATCCTTTTTATTTATTTTAGAATCATACCAATGTAATTATTAGGCTAAAGTATTCATTATGATTAGGGATTTTATTGTCATTAGTAGAATATCAATTATTAATTCAATGTAATTATTGTAATCGCGTTATATATAGATCATATTGTGGTTGTGACATCTCATTATTTTAAAATATATTAATAAAATATTTTTATTAACTAATTACGATAATTTTATATGTTGAGAGATACTTTAAGATAATTAGTTATTTAATTGTTATTTTTTAAATATATATTCTTAATTTAATTTTTTTTTTTGTATTTATTTTTTAAAAGATTTTTTAATTAATTAAATAGGGATATATATTATGAGGGAATAAAGATAAGATACTATTAGTATTTATCTTTTTTTATAAAAAAAAAGTTCAAAAATGTGACATGAATTATTTGGGCTTTTATTAATGGACTATGTGTACGAGAGAAGGTTAGGTTTTCTTTTAAATATGTTAAGTGCTCTAGGGTTGCCTCACTTGTACTTTGACCATACAACTGTAATCTAAAGATGAACGAAGGCAACTCAAGAGGATCTCAAAGATTAGAATAGTGAAGTTAGTGTCGATCAAGGTAAAGGAGAGTGAAAACCTCGCTCTGGGGTGTTAGGTAACTGTTGGGTAGTAGGATTGACCCCTAATCCCTATGATGTGTAAACGTATGTTGGAGAGGGATTAAACTTGATCCTTTGTGAATCTATCATGAAATTGAATGTTTTGTATATGATATATGTGTGTATTGGTGTGTTGGTTATAAGACTTGTATGTAATTATGAATCTATAAGTGTTTGTGGGTTTTCGAAGAATCTTAAGGATGTATCTAAACCTTTAAGTAGGAGTGAATTTGAAATATTAGTAATTTCATAACTAAAAATATGGACTAATTAGACATTAGATACCCCTTTAACGAATTAAAATCATAGAAATTGTAGAACCCTCATATTTGTAAATTTGCAAATTATGTAGATCATGTTTTGCTGATACCTTGTTGGCAGTAGCTTGGGCTCGTCGGGCATGAGAAACACAAAATGCTTACAATGTTGACCATGTCAAGTGTGGGCTAAGTCTCACATGGCGTGGAAGCCTGAAATACCTACAACATTATTGATGTCAGGCGTGAATGTAGTCTTGTCAAGCACAAGAGCTCTAGGGGACCTCTAGATGTATCTCACCAAGCATGAGAAGGATCATGTTGGGCATGATTCCTTTCAAAGGCTCACGACCTCACATGTGTCAGGCATAAGGTGTGCTTCACTGGGTGCAACCTTATGTCTAGACTTAATCTTTATGTTTGTGTATGTGTCAGTGGTTTGTGTACATAAGTGATTGTGATAAGTGAAAGTGATAAATGATGAATTGTGAAATGATAAAGTGATAAGTGATAAATCGTAATGTGATACAAATTATAATGTGATAAATGATGAAGTGTGAAGTGTTATGACTTATAATGTGATAAGTGATGAAGTGTGAAGTGTAAAGTGATATGTGATTTCGTGTTGTAAATGCATTGAGTCTTTAATGTCGTGCATCATGTGCATATGTGTTTTGTGATGGGTACGTTATAGAATACACTACTAAGGAAGACCCGCTTGTGTAAAAACTTGGGAATAACTTGGCTTGGAAAACCCTAGTCTCACCAATTGTGTGCATGAGGCATATCTTGCACGACTCAACTATTCTAGTGAGAACCTAATAGTATATCCTTCTAGTGAGAATATTGTGATGGCTTGACCCGATATATACTCCTAGACTACTTAACCTTCAGATTGGAAAAGTGTTTTATTGACGCCACATGCATATAGTTCGAAGAGTTTTGTTCTTACAAGAGTATGAAATACCCCATATGTTGATTGTGATATGAATATATGATATCATGTGATGTGATATAAAATGTGATGGAATTATTGTCATTTTAATTGTTATTGTTACAAATGGAATATTATTATTGAGTATATGAATGTTGTATATTACATTGTTGTGTGTGTGTGCCTACCCGACCTTATTTCACACTTGTAGCCAGAGTGAGAATCTATTTTTTTTGTGTAACACCCTATAAGATCAAAAGGAAGCTTAGAGTATTATCTGAAATCCTTTGAAGTGTTATAAGTTTTTATGATAACAAACATTTTTTAAAATAGATTAGTGTTTCATAAAATTCCTTTCTACAAACAACAAACAAGAAGCCAAATTTTTTTTTCAAAAGAAAGCATTTAAGATGAAGTAGTGACATATTTTGTCTGTAAGACTAAGCATACTAGACGAAACATATGATCTGGAATCAATGCCATATTTATTTCTTGTTAAATTGTCAAATTATTCTTTGAAGAAACATTAATACTTTATTCCTTAGTAGATCGAATGGAAAAACTTCTTTGTAGATAACAAAAGCCTTCAAAAAGGAAATCTTAAATCATTATGTCAAGATAGAAAGAGAAAATCCTAAATATCTCAGACAAGAAACTACAAAGGAATGCTCTACACTAGTCTCAATTGTTCTACGCTGACACCACTCTACCACACTCAATAGAAGAAAAAGATAATAAGTAGCTGCCTAGATCAGATAGGGGATACATGTATCTTTGATCAGCATTTAATGCTCGCATTAAATGCATCTATAGTACCTTCTGAAGAACAACTAGGAAGACAGATGAAGCAACTCAAGGAAATTTGAATGATTAAATTTTGAATGTTGCTACAATGGTCATCTTCTCTAGAGCTACTATATAAGTGTCAAGCCCTCAAACAACAAAGCAGAAGAATGCATAATGTGAATAAGGATAAGCATAACATGAATTAAAAAGAGTGTGCAAGCAAAACAAAAAGAAATCATTGAAAATAAGAAGCATCAAAATAGAGAGAAATTCATGCAGTGAGAAATACAAAGCTAAAGCTCTACGAAGAAGATCTTTATAGCAAATTTTGTATAGAGTTCTTTGTAGACAATTTGTGCCAAATTTGTATAGAACCACGTCCAGAAGAGACGAAGCTATTTTTGTAACTCTTATCAAATTAATTTGTAAGGGTTGAGCCTAGAGAGGCTTGTGTAAAAGAATACTAAGTTGTTAAGCCTAAAGATGCTTGTTTAAAGAATTCTTGGGTTTGAGCCTTAAGAGGCTTGGTGAAAGAATACTTGATTTGAACCATAAGTGACGTGTTAAAGAATACTTGTATCTTGTTAAAGATAGTGGGACTCAGTCTGGTTGGATTAAGAATTAGATGTAGTATTTGGGTTAGAGATGAACCAGTATAAAAGCACTTGCGCCATTTCATTTGTTTTTATTACTTTGTTTGATTACCTTCCAACATTTCATCTGTTTGTGTTTCTCATTATCTTACTACAAAAGCATGAGTTTTTTATATACATTATTCAACCCCCCCTTCTAGTATGTACCTTTCTCTCTAACACAACCCAATTCTTTTACTAATATAATAGTCTAATTATTATTCTTTTATATTTAATGGGATTATTTTCTTATAATTGTTTTAATTGATTAAATGAGTTTTATAAAATATTTTATAGGATTTTAATAATTATGAGTATTTTAGTTAAATAATAAATATTTATGAAAATTATTTTGTATAATATTTACTAGAGAAATGTGTATTTTTATGATATTTTGTTGTAATAAGTATTTGGAGAAAAATATGTTTTATTGTAATTGTTATATATTTTATTTTAATTATAATTATGTTGGAAGAAATACATTTATTTTATATATTAAATATTTGTTAATTAATTATTAATTATTGTAGTTTGTTATAACTATTTGTTTGGGAGAAATATGTTTATTTGATATATTATTTATTTATAAGTTTTAATATTTGAGGGAAAGGAAAAAATAACTATGGTTAAAGTATTTTTTCTAATAGGTTAAGTGTGGGTTAAACTTTTAAAAAGGGGTCACAACAATTCTTTATTTTTACTCATATACTCTTTGAAAATTGGGAAGGAGAACAGAGCTCGTAGGAGAACACCTTAGAGATCCACATCCTTCATCAAGTGTTTATCAAGGTAAGAAGGGAGTGAGTAATCTCACTCTTGAATATGGATAATTGTTGGGTTGTGAGGTTGACCCCCAACCTCTAGATGTTGTATACATTGTATGAAGGGGGAAACCTTATTGCTTTCTGTTGGTGATTTATTGTTTATTTCATGACTCTTCAACTCCCCTATTGATACTAATTGTAATTGTTGATAGTCAATTTGGTGTGATGAGATATAATTTGAGTTTGCATATGTGTGCCACCCATTCTACCCCAACAGACAATGCAATTAAATAAGGACGAAATTCAACTAAAAACTTGCAGGTAAAATAGGTTCACATATAAACTGCCTCTAAACATCCAATCAAATTAAAGCAAAATTATAAAACTTAAGGTTTGCAATTGTATATAAACAAGAAAGAAAGGGTAAATCAAAATGAATTATAAATTCCTATGCTAATCCTGTAGCCCCGATGTCACATTATCATAGCAAACTCATCGCTTCAACTCTCGGCACCTTGAGTGTCGCCTCATCACTTACACCATTACCTAAAACAAACCACAAGGTACATGGGTGAGAAAAATAGGCATTCATATGTACAACACAAGAAAGAATTCCACCCAAACATATAGACAATCCACATACGTTGCATAGTAATAACCAATCATGATAATATTATCATTACATAAGTCCATCAACTAATATAACTAGAACCACATCACAAAACAACTTATGCTTCATGCTCATGCTTTTGCCAATGCATATGAAATGTAACCTCCTAAGAAGCATCAATTCAGAATGCCGCACAATAGAAAAACTTCGTCAATCTCCTCATGCACCACTACACATATGACCACACCATTTACATCACTTATGACTGGTAACACATTATTGTTAATCACCATTTATGGCCATTGTATAAATAATGCATCCCACACCATTTACATCACTTATGACTCATGTCACACTATTAATCACCACTTATGGCCAGTGTATAAAGATGTATCCCATGTTAATCACCACTTATGGCCAGTATATAAAGATGTATCCCATGTTAATCACCACTTATAGCCAAGGTAAATATGTATGTAACATGCACCCATTCGCATGTCATGTCACCTTATCCATTCATCATTTCTATCCATGTCAATGCATAATTAATAATTAACAACATCCAATCACATTTGTACACCAATGCATCCAAACACACACCATTCATAATTAATCATACAATAGTCAAATATGGACAACATACAACTCACCATCATCATCAACATACATCAATACATATGGCATATTCATAGATTCATTGAGCTTCACTAAGTTGCACTCGGCTTTAAGCCACAGCAAAGAGCACCCAACATTTTTCATGCCCGGTGTAATTATAATTATGCTCGGCACTAAGAGCAAACAAAGAGCACCATGTCTCTCTCATTCTTGATATCAAGGAGTCACGCCTGACGCTAAGGAAAAACAAAAACCACTCAAAGTGGTCGCGCCCAACGTGATACGTTCCATACCCGACTTCATCCCTTTTGAGCTTCACATTCACCAGTATGAATGCAAGCCCAATGCCAAGAACTCACATTTGGTGCCCAACACACTTTCTAGAAATGCAACATGAACAAAACATCACCAAAAACTCACAATCAATCATACAATCATCCTTTTATTAATCTAATTAGTTAGAAAAACTTATTTTTACCCAAAAACAAATTATATAACATTGATTTCATAAATTTTCATACCAATTAACAATACCAAAATTTCTCTAGAAACCTTAACTTGCAGAAACATTCCAATGAGTTCAATTATTCTTTAGATCATCAATTTTACCAAATAATACAATAAACACATTCACAATTCAATATAGAACCTAACTGGATCATTAATTTTAGATTTAGAACAGAAATAGAAAAATCTTAGGAATTTAGGCATTTCTCTCACTACCCATTCTCTCTTGTAACCTCGCACATGAATCACTTATTTCCTTCCCTCGTACCTTATTGTGTCGATAGAAGAATTCGATGCAACTTGAGACAATTCTGAGCATTTCTCCTCAGAGCTCCTTCCTTCTCTTCCTTATCTCTCTTAGTCCTTCATAATGCAAAATGAGGCAAATGGGTTAACTCTGCCTAACCCGTCTCTTAAAATCCCACTGAATTGGGTCAATTCGACCCATTTCCCTTCTCCCATTAAATTAAATAAATAAATATTATAAGATAATTCTCCTCTTGTAAAAATAAATAATACTTCAGACTATAATATAATAAAATTGATATTATTATTATTATTAAAAAAAATAGGATGTTACAACATGGGTTCTTGTGAGAACCCTAAGGGAATGCATTTGGATAATTGTATAAAGAGATATTATGAGTATGAAATTATGTGAAATTGAGATTGAATTTGTGTAATTGATGGTATACTAGAGTAATATTAGGCTTTAACCTATGTTTTTACCATTTAGATAGGGAGAAGAGAGTTTGGATGTGAGTTATGCCTGGTTTTGAAAATTTTGGTATGAATATACCTTGGTATTTATGTGAGTTATCAAATTTAGATTGAAATTTTGTTTTTTTGTATTTTTTAAAATTAGTAAATGACATTATTAGCTCTTGAGGTCAACATAGAAGTTGGAGATAATTGTCTTAGCTTCATAATAAAATTAAGAAAAACTTGATATCATATATATAACTCTATATAGGGTGTTTGGATCACATGATGTTTTAGAAGATTAAGTTGTAGAAATGTAGTTTGTAACTAAGGATGATGAATAGCTTTACCCTTGAAGTGTTTGATTTTATGAATGGTTTGAGGTAATTATATTAATGTTTAGGAAGGATGAATTATGATAAAAAAAAATTTGTTAATAAGTTGTGGTATAATTAATTGTTAATGACTTGAGGTGTTTTGATGATGACAATGTCTAAGGACTTAATGTGTGATATTGATAAGGTTGTTAGACTAGTTAAGCTATTGATTTGAATACTTAGTGACTATGGTCAAGGTGTTAACATATAATTAGACAATCTCATAATGATCTTTTCTTAAGGTGTATTAGATAATGTTGTCTAATTGTTATGTTTAAACCACAAACATGTGTAATCATTGTATTTTTAACTTAATGAACACTTAAGATGCAAATTGACTAACAAACTAGATTGTGGAGCTTATCTATTGTGCCTACGATGTTAATTTATGCTAACATAGTATTTTTTTTTTATCTTAGACAATACTAAAATTGACTAACAAAGTTACCTATGCTGGTTCTTATGTAACATATAATAACTTAAACTATACTAACTTAGTCTATGTTAGTGCCTAGGTGCTAATTTATGCTAACTTAGTATTTTTTTTTTTTAACTTAGACTATACTAACTTAGTTTATGTTGTTGCCTAGGTGCAAATTGTGACACCTTCTATCCTTCATATCGTAATATTTGACATAAATAAAAATTGAATAAAAAAGTCTATCATAAATAAATCTCAAATTTTTAACATAAAGAGTATCACATTTTAACTAATAATAATCAACTAAAGTCTAACTGAAGCCAAATACATTAGAAGTAACAATTTTCATAAGAGCATAACAAAAGAAATCATTAGGAGGTGATGCATTTTTGGTAGCTTTGGACCTATTTTTGGTTTGAGAAAGGCTTATCCCCAAGTGGAGGGCAAAGGTTGCATGGTCTTATCATGCACCTAGATGTAGCCTAACTAAACTCAAAGATTCCATCCTTAGCCACCAAGTTGCACGTAGGATTAATTTAGGTTTCATTTGGTGTGCATTTGCCAAGGTGAATTTCGGCCAAGGCACCCTAAATGCAACCCTAGATGCCTCCCACTCCTATAAATACCTAATGCACCACACCTTGTAAATACTTTGTATTATATGATATTGAGTGAGCATTTTTGCCTCAACATCTCTTCCTTAGTCACTAGGTTATCTTTGGCTAACCTTCTCTTATCTCCACCATTGAAGAGTGAGAAACCTAGAGTGGCCTCCATCTTCATTTTGGAGTGAGCCAACCCACCTTGAGCAACCAAACATTCCGCCTAAACCATCACCATTCTCACGTCCAAAACCATTCCACCCTAAACGTCCCCATTCAATTTCCCTTTGGTGAGCCTAGATCTTTGGGCAAGGTAACCTTCTTCAAGGAGCCAAAATCATCCATGGAAGGGAGGTCTCCATCATAGAGTCATTGAGGTAGAAAGCCTCTAGATTGATCACGCTCGATGCCAATACAACTACACTTGACGTGGATAAGGAAAAGAGCCCATGTGTCAATCACACCTGATGTAGCTAATACTTACGCCCAACCTCATATAGGCAAAGAGCCTCTACCTAATTTATGCTCAATGCCACAAAATGTGCATTTGGTGTCGTCTAGGCCAAGAGCCACTTACTCGATCACTTTTGGCACCTCTCAAACTATGCGTAATGCCATCAAGTCAGAGAGCTCCTCATCCAATCACACCCAACGTCTCTAGCTTTCACGTTTGGTGTGAAAAAAGTCAGAGAACTCCTTATTGACCTACGCTTGGCGCTACCAATCCTAGACCAATGTCATTTGGGTAGAGAATCTTTAACTTAAGTCACTGTATGAATTTTTTCCAACTCATATTCTCAGCTCCTAAGGCCATGAATAACCAATCTCTCTACTCAAATCGAATATAGAAAGGGTTTAGAAGGAATCAGTAGAATCAGAAGGATAAAAAACTTCTCTGACTACAGAGTTCCTCTCTCTAACTTCACAAAACTTTCTTAAGATATAAACTTATGAAATTCACTTCTTAAGAAAAACCTTATATGCCCCTGCCTAAACTGGGTCAACTTGACCCTAACTATAATTACCTCAACTACAACTTAACTACCAGGGATCCCTTAACCCTTAGTGCTTTAAAGCAACAGTAATTACAAAAATTCAACAATTAATCAACATATAATGTATAATAATCTATAGGCTTAAAGTCATATAGTGTTACACAATTAACCATTTTAATCCAATGATTGCATATTAATGGTGCGCTAGGTATCTTGGTTGTGTATTAAATTTTCCAATTTAGACTTTGAGTAAGCTAACTAAAGTATGATGTTACCTATGCGACTCATGAAAAACACTTGTAAGAGATATTTAATGATGGGTGCCTATAAATCTATGTGAGCATTAGTTAAAGGAAGGTTAGTGTTTGGCTAGGTTGTGTTTACACATGTGATGGTAAACATGCAATAGTTGTAAGGTTTATTGTGAATGATAAATCAATCAAAAGAATGGGTTAATTATTTGACGATATTAATTAGCAATGTTTGATTGTTATAAAAAAGATACCATTAAGAGTTAATGTTAGTGTCAAAACTTGATGTCAATGATGTACTAGGCATTTTGATAAATATTTTTTAGTGCTTTTGTTCTCTTTAAGCTAATATTGTTTATGTATCATACATAAGGGCAAACAAAGGAAATTTAAGGGTAAGTTTTTCTAAAGGTCTATCTCAAGAGAAACAACTAAAATAACAATTTTCCTTTGTTAGCACTTAAAATATTATATTATAAAGAAATAATTATTTCTTACTTTTGTTAATTTCTTTGAAGATATTGAGTTTGGGGGGAGAGATAAGTTTAATTAACATTACATTTGAGGAAAAAATGTTCTAATTTATTAATAAATTCATATAGTTGCTATTAATATAGTGAATTCATATCATCATGACCATATATATGTTCTTTCTCCCATTCAAGATAAGAAAATTATTCATGAGGATCAAACTTAACTAAACAACTCTTAAGAACTTGAACATCATTAGCCAATATTTTTGTTCGATGATCCACTAAGGAAGAGATAATAATATTTTTTATATTTATTTATTATTTCCAGTGGAACATAAGGTAAATGATATAATGGAAGATGATTTTATCAACTCTTAAACCATCAAGAGTTTTGATTTAGAATAGTTGATTGAAACAATAAGCAATAAAACAAGCTTGTACTAGACAATAAGGTTTAGAACTTGTCCCATTACCTAAAGATATCAAAGGGTAATATGGAGAGATACAAGGCTTGTCTAGTGGCTAAGGACTAGTCTTAAAAGAAAATTTGGTAACTTAGGAAATTCATAAGTTTCCTTATAATTTAGCTATGGAGAGAGTAATTCATGACCTTATTTGTATGCGTCCATAAATGGCCTACAGAGTATGATCATTTGATTTATACTCAAGCAATTCAAGTATGAATTATTAAAAAAATATTCATAAGGATTATTAAAGAAAACAAAAGTGAATATGCTCACAAATCAAAGATTCGATAGTTTAGAGATCATTAACAATTTTGATTGATTTTTCATGATGTCAATATAGCTGGAATCTAATCAACTAACTAAGGACTTGACATCTAAGGTATCTCACAAACATGTTGCTCATATGGGTATTGTCTTTATGGTTACCTTAGTTTAGTGGAAATATTTATTTATGTTCTATGTTTTGATACAAACATTATGTTATATTTGGTTTTAAGCAAAAAAAAAATTATGAGTTAATTAATCATTTTTTTCGTATCATGTGTGTGCAAAAAAAAAAATTCCCTTGAGGATTTTGGATTTGTTCTTACTAAAAGAATAAAGATTGGACCAATTGGAAATAGGCATAATTAAGATCATATTGCATGTAATTTCCATGTTGTTCATCCATATTGATCCATATGACATTTAGTGTGGATGTGGTGGTCATTAGAGTCTAGTTGCATTTTATGTTAATGACTAAAGTCACAATGGTTCCATTATTAATATATGAGATGTACCAAATTGTTTGAGTGTAAGTCTAAAAATAAATAACATATAGATGCATGACTAATAAATTGTGATATAATTGTTACAATATGTAGCCCAATTGGAAGATTGTTAGAATTTTATATTCCAATAATTAATTTGGGCTAATATTATAAAACATTTATATTATTTATTTATCATAGTGAGCTTTATATTATATGATCAAATTAACCGAGTCCGTTAAACTACTAAATTAGATGATATAGGCTTAAATGAGTAAATGTCAGTGTTGGTCCATTAGGAAATAATGAAAACCATTTTAGATTAACACACTATAAGAAGATATAATTCGCATTATATTGAATCACATGAATAGAAAACTCGTACTCTCTTATCCCCTTTAGAAGAGAGACTACGATCCCATTAGGGAGCTCAAAAGGTTTGGTTGACGAAGAACCACAAGGTCACTGATTCTTTGTTCATGTTCATCACAACAATTATTGAAAATGCTTACATTACAACAAATGTTACATATAATGACATACAAAAAGTGTCACTATAGGTACAATATATGTAGGTATATATCTATTTGACATATAGTTACATGCAATTTTAATATTGATTTTAAATAGGATTTAACAACATATTTTGTGTGTCACTATAACCTATATATATCCACATTCTTTTTAATAATATACCAACATATATTATATTTATTGTGTGGATAAAAGTAGTTTTTAGTGACACATATTGTGTCACTATATAATTTTTTTATAGTGTTAATTCAAAAATTAACAATAATGACAGGTATTTATCTTATCCTTAATAATCATGTTGTAGATCCCAGAACTTTTGATGTTTTGTTCTAAAATATAAACCTATGAACCTCAACTTCTACACACATAATAAAAATTATTAAAATTAAGGATTAAATTTCTAACAAATCTCCCATGTACCAGCATTGCTAGAATGTGGTGGCAACCAGGGAGATAGATTGGTTCATCAAAATCACACTTAAAATTATAAACAAATAAAATAACAAAACCCACGGAATCACATTTAAGCATGTCAAATGTTATTTAAAAAGACAATCTTCCTTACTTTCATGATAGATGATAGTATAATATATATATATATATATATATATATATATCACATCGTAAATTAGTGTAAACACACATATATATATATATATA
>NW_017984108.1:20045-49017 GCF_000340665.2 Cajanus cajan | reverse complement strand
CAATGGAATGGAAGAGCTTAAAGATTTGAGGTCAAATCCTTCTCAAGAAGGAGGGGATGATGGAGGACTGTCCCTGGTGCTTCATGTGAGACCCATTACATGGTTTATGGCTAGAAGAATGGAGGAAGATAAAAGAGATATCATGTATGGATCCATCTCCTAGGCCCAATTTGAGTAATATATAATTTTATTGCTTTATTCCAATTTTACCCTTGGGATATTTTAGTCATATAAGTTATTTTATTTGTATTTCCAATTTTACCCTTGTATTTTGGGGTATCTTAGTCATAGGACTTATTTTCTTTTGTATTTCTCGTTTTACCCTTGTATTATGGGGTGCTTTAGATAATTAGGATTTTAATTTTTTGGGCTAGGGTTTTAATTAGGAGGTGATGCATTTTTGGTAGCTTTGGACCTATTTTTGGTTTGAGAAAGGCTTATCCCCAAGTGGAGGGCAAAGGTTGCATGGTCTTATCATGCACCTAGATGTAGCCTAACTAAACTCAAAGATTCCATCCTTAGCCACCAAGTTGCACGTAGGATTAATTTAGGTTTCATTTGGTGTGCATTTGCCAGCGAATGCCGAAAGCCCGTTTCGGGCCGGTGGCGACACGAATAAACCTCGATATCACACCCTATTGGAGAAAAATTCAAAAAAGACCAGGCCTCATCACCAACATTATCAACATCTTGATGAATCTCACTTATAACAACATCCAAAAAGAACAACAAGAAGAACTGGAGAGTGAGAAATATCTCACTATAACTCACGAAGTAGGAGATAGTCGAGTAGCTAAACACACAATAATAAGGTATAACAACAATAATATATATATATATATATATCAAGGACATGCAACAAGGTTAATCACAGTTCACAACAATGTTCATCACACGAATACACATTAACATACATAATGCAATGGACATGAACTTTAAGGTGTATATGCATGTGGCATCAATAAAATCAATTGTCAACTATTGCCCGAAGGCTCACAATTGTCAACTATTGCCCAAAGACTAAATCTCAGTTATGTGTATGATACATATCAAATAAGACTCAATGCATTATCATATTATAACAATACACATCATAAATGTATGTCAATTTGCTTTTCATAATAGTCTCATCAATATACCAAGGCAAAACCTCATTCACTTTATCAAGATATCAATGTACATATTCAAACAATTTATTATTTAAAGATTTGTCACACACATTTCATTTACAACATTTAATTCTCATAACTCTACAATTTCATATTCAATCATATCCATCAATTAGTACAAGAATCATTTATTGGACAAGATAGCCAACACACAACACTTTATATCACACAAGATTCACATGTTCACATTTCAAACACATTTACACACTAGCTAGTACAATCCATTTTCTTAAACTTGACAAAATTTTGATAACATTTCGTATTGGTCTCTAAGTACATGAAATGAAAGTGGTGACATCAAATTATATACACCACAATCAAATATGCACTCAAAGAACAACACAAAATTCAATAAATCAAAATTTAATCAAATTTAAGATGAGACTTAACTTGTACGTATCAAACAAGTATAAAGAAAATTACTCATCCCAAATTTTCCAACAAGACAATTCAAGATTAAATATAAATGATTAAATAAATTTAATCATTTGTATTGAATCTCAAATGAGAAACTAAGGTTCATTTAATGTGTGCATAATCTAAATATATAATAGACAAGAATTATAGAGACAAAAAAGTGCATGCGTTTCAAAGATTCAAATAATAAATCAAGTATGTTTAAAAAATGAAAAAAAAAATCTTAATTATGTTAAACTCACAATTTTTTCTAAGCACATGTTACACCTCCACAAAATTTAATTATGTTAAACCCATGCTTCGTGGATGGGTTTGTAAGCACACAGTGACATAGGGCTTAGTTCATTAAGGAGGAGTAAAGTTTTAGAGTAAATTACGATAATATTTTAAATTGTATGAAATTATGATTTGAAATTATGGTTTGTAAGAACATCCTTATCTATTACATCTTCTTTTTATTTCCTAATCTTTTATAACCCCATCAATATCATTCAATTTTTTTAATTTATGAATTTGGATTTATTAAAATAAAGAAAGCAATTCTTCATATTTAGAGCTATTAAGATCAATCTACTGGCAAGCAAACTTACATTCTTAGTAATTTTGTTGTTTCCTTGGATTCTAGAACCTGTTCCCGTCTTTTTCTTTTCTTTTGAACTAATTTATCAATATCTGGCACTTGCACCTTCAATAATTACTATAGTATTAGACGCAATCACTATAGAGCTCAATAATAAAAGCATGTCTCTCAAACTTAATGAAAACATTGAAGAATAATGTAATTAGGTGAGTAACAATCCACTAGCATAAGCACATAAAAAGGGCCATGTGAAAGCAAATCTAAAATATTCCCATCATGCATTCAAAATGTTCCTTGACAAACCCATTTAGAAGTCCAATATCCTTACTCTTGGTTCTTTTTCACCATTTAGCGTGTAATGTTCTCTTCTATGGGTTAATTCTTATTGATTTGTTATTGTACCTGCCTGAGGGTACACTCGTAATCTTCAGGGGAATATGAGGACCGAACGAGAGCTCTAGGTGGATTCTTCGGAGGGGGAGGTACCTGCAAAAGATACTCCGATGCTTAAGTCAGTGTGGGCACGATTTTCTAGGGTAATGAATGAACAGTGACATACCTTGTTACGTGTGACCTATTTATAGCATCTGACATGGGCCTGAGCGTGATGGGCCCTCTCAGATATTTACCAAATTAGGTAATACGGTACTAATTGGTCGTTTAGGCTTTAATCATGTACTTACCTTTCTTGATTGTGATTACTTGTTATGACTTGCTTAACCCTTCGGCAAGAGGCCGAGCCGGCTAATCAATACTAGTCGGAACGGCAAATGACCGAACCGTCTAGTCCGTATACGGCAACCTGTATACTTCCGGTATGTTCTATGTCGGAACGGTACCTGACCGAGCCGACTCGATGAATGATGATGGTCCATATTTGCATTAACCAGACTGATGTCGGTTCTCGGCCTCATGCCGAGCCGACGTTGATGGTGATGCTTGTTCGTGGCTATGCATGGGTGTCTGACGAAATGGCACGTGTTGGCCCACGTGACCGATACGGTCTCTCCGGTACAGTTATAAAGTATTTTGTTAAAATATTGAAGCTCAAATTTTATAGCATAGTGCAGTGAATCTAGTCATTTATTTACCTGATTAAAGCAGAATCCTTGCATATAGCATTTTTAAAGATGTCTCTTTGCCTCTAAATTTTTATAGTCTACAATTTTATTTTTTCTGTTGCTTATGGCTGTTGTAGGGGAGTTGTTGTCTCTGATATGCAGAAAGATTTGGCAGTCTTGTTTCAGTTAATGCTACTTCTTATTTTATATAATAATGATTCTTGACACCTTTGGCTGCTAAGATTCAGTTAATGCTACTTTTTTTTTATTATATAATAATGATAATGAAATTAGAACCTACAATTTAATATATACTACTCATTTCTTCTATTATTAGACCAACTCTAAAGAGTAGTTAATAATAACTCTTTTGCATTAACAGAATTGTCTAGGGACTAAAATTGACCCTAATAGTTAATATTATCTCTTTACATCAATAGAATTGTTTGAGGACTAAAATTTAGTTTTCGCAATAAAATGGAGTTGTTTAACTAATGTAACAATTCTTATTTATGTTTTAGAAGATAAAGTTTGTTGAATCAAGTTTGATCATCTACTAAAGCTAAAAAAATATCTTTTGCCTTCTTCAGTTGGTACAGTTAGTATAAACTTTACAATGATTCATCGCATTAACATGTAAATTCAAACCACAACCACCAATGTTTTCTTTCCATGTTTATGTTGTTAGCAGTTCAACTATATATATATATATATATAACTTTCTACTAAAACTTTAGTAATTAATAATTACAACATGACTCCGGATCAAGCACAAAGAAGTAAAAACCAATCATTTAACTTCAAAATTAAAATCCAATCCATGAATTAACAAGTTTGCACAGAATTCATAAACACTATAAGAATTTTTACCAAGTCATTTTTCACATCCTCACAGAGGACATATCTTAATAAAAACCTAAACAAATGTTGTACACTAAACACTATCAAATTTTGTCCCAGTCAAATTTTGTACATAAAAAAAATTATAACTAAATTTTGTCCTAGCCAAATTTTGTACACTAAACAATATCAACTTTATATATATTTATATAGTGATATCTGTAAGTGCTAAGTAAAAACCCAAGTAAATTTTGGTATGTTTCACCTGTATATACACCTGTGTGGTCTTTCACACAGATGTTGAGTTATTTGTTATCCAAGAATTTTTTGTTGTGGTACTTCTTCTACATAAAATTTGGATATTCCAGTTCTTTTCTTCTTTTTCCCTCTTCGGCTTATGTGATAAGGGACAACCATGTTATATGGCATCAACATTTATGTAGATGAGTTATAACTAGATAGACTAGTTTTGGATGATTCTCATTCACATTTTAATTTAAAATTATAATCATTTTTTGATGCTTTGAATTTTTATGAATTATCGTTTCATTATTCCTTTGGCTTATTGGTTTGTCAATTACACATTACCTTTGTTTCTTTGGTTTAGCCGTTTAGTTTTCAAGTTGTTTATGGCTCATAAATAATCCTACAAGTGTTTCTACTTGAAATGTGTTTCATTAGGTGTATATAATCTTTCAGTTGGAGTTCTACTAGACCCTAGTTTTATCTAACAATTCCTCTTAAAGAGTCCTGCAGGGTTTGAGGTTGATCAACGGGGGTAGAAACCTATCCCTCTCCTATAGTTACACCCTATACGGTATCATTGTATTCTTTGTGGGTTACGATGTTAATTTTGGATGAATTTGTATTGTTTTTTGTCAAATTAATTCAGTGGTATTGTCCATAGAATTAGTCACATACTCTGTTTCTTCATGATTGTATACCATATTAGTGTCTCTTTATATTATCTATTTCTTAGTCTTGTTCTGAACAATCTAGAGACATAATGGGAAATAATAGAATGGAAAGGTTGTTCCCCTAAATTTGGTTCAACTATATTTTTGTATAGGGAAGTTGAATTTTTTTTTAGTTCCCCCCTTAACACAATTGAAAGGAAATAATAGATGTCTAGTGGCTCTACTATCTAGCAATTTTTCTATGCCTCAAATTGTTAACTATAACAATGAATTGAATAAAGAGGCATAAGTAGATAGATACCAACGATCTTTTTACTCTGAATAAAATGCCAATTGGGCTCTTATTTTAGTTGGTTTTTGTGAGACAGTAGGGGCATTAAGTAAGCTATTACAGATTCAAAATTAGGAAGTTGGTTTTCATAAGTTGTCATATTATTTGCTAAGCATAGGATATACTTTCTTAGAGATATAGTCAAAATCTGATGGCAATAGCTGGCAATGTTGACTTCAAATAAAAAAAATTCTCTAATCGTATAATGCCAAATTTCAAACAAATACATCTACTAAAGAAACAATAATCTCAAACAGAAAACTCATCCGCCAAAACCAAAAAATCATTTTTGCTCAAACTAAGAACCAAAACCATAAAATCAACATCATTGGAGTGTAAAGAAAGAAATGGTAAGTCATCAGTATAAACACCAAATTGCTGCTAAACTACCATCGATACTTATTCATGTTTGTAATCACAAATAAGACATAAAAACAAGCTTTTCCCATTACATGGAGTAGGCTAATTAAGCAACACCAATATTTTACCATATATCACGTTATAGACTAATCATTGAACTATAAACTTTCTTAATGGTTTTGTCTATAGTTTTTCCCAGTTTCCTCCTGCTTCTTGTGATTAGGCTACCCTCAATTTGATTTCCTAAACAACCTAAGGCGAGATTCTATCATTTTTTTCTTTAATAAGAGTTACCTCACAAAATTTACAAAGAATAAATACTAAATATAAAATCTTATATGCTTGATTATAGCAAAATAAATGCTGAATAATAAATTATAAATACTAATAAAGAAAATTTTAGAGATTTTGTAGCCAAAGAAACATTAAATGCATTAGTACCCATTTGTGACTGAACTCTGAATTGATGCACAACTTAATTAAAATAAAATACAAAAAAAAAGACAACAATAATTGACACTCGTTAACAAGAATTTCATCATCATAACGAATTTTCCCTTTCCCTAATGTCTCCACAAACAATAAAGCTAGCTTTGCTCCACAGGTAACCTTAGATAAAGAGAAAATAAGTGTTAAACTTTGTTGTTTGTCAAGTGTACTGTATATTTAAAACGTGCGTGCGTGTATTATAACCATAAATATATTTTATAAGTAATTTAAATTTATATAGAAGTGTTGAAAGGGTTTCAAATCTTCCAGCCATGCTTTACTAAATTTTTTATGCTCACTGAAGCCCCCCAAAAAATAAAAGGTTGCTAGTAACACGACAACAATGAGCAATCTATTAATTACTCATATGCCAGAATAAAGATTATAAAGATGGCAAAAGTATATTTTAAATACATTAAAATAGAAAATGTATAACCTGCCCGCGAGACAACTGAACGCATGCTCCTGAATGTAGGATATCTAATGCTTCAGAGTACCTATCTACAGTAAAGTGTGTATGCTACATTAATGTCTACATTTCATCTGAGTATATATGAAGCTGGACCAAAAAAAATTATGTGGCTCATAGAACTTTAACATGCACGGATCTATTTAAGAATGATAACAGGAAAATACAATTTACAAATAAATTAATTTGAATAGAGAAGTAGAAAAAGAGATGTCCAACTTCAAGAGCAGAAGTAAGATATATCATAAAAGAAACCAAAAAATGCAAAAACTAAAATAAAATATTTAACAATGACCTCACCCTTTCCCTGCCCCTAAAATAGCCAATTACCAAAACCCTGTAGAGAATTTATTTAAAGATGTTATAACATGAGTGATAATACTCATAACAATGAACAACGAGAACAGCGAAATGACATGCCGCATGTATGCATCTAACTGAACACCCTAACCGATGGTGATGTAATGAAACTCAAAGCAATAGGTAGGTTTCAACACACAGCATGAGTTAAAAATGAAATTTGTCTCCAGAAAACATGAAATTGAAAGATGAAATAATCGAAGGAAAGAAGAGAAGTTGATTTTGGAGAAAATAATCCCCCTCATACCTCCCACTCACAAGTAACAAAAAAATTATCTTTTTATTACCTGGTGCGACAAAGATAACGAGAACCACTACAACACGAAACTCCTTAACGACGAAGGCAAATGGGTAAAGCTCCTTAACGACGAAGACAACGAACAGAGATGGCGGATGTGAGAGAGAAAATGGCAATTTCAGCGTGAGAAAGAAAGGAGAAAAGGGGAACCCTATTCCTTAATTTTGTACAAGGTTTTTAAAATCGGTTATTTAATAACCGATTTTATATTAGGTTTACAAAATCGGTTCTGGAAGTAACCAATTTTGTATACTATCTACAAAATCAGTTCTTCAAAACCCGATTTTAAAAGTAGCACCAGAGAGACATTTTAAGATCGATTAAATTTTAACCAATCTTAAAATACCTTTTAAAATTGGTTAAATTCTAACCGATCTTAAAATTAGTGGAATTATTTACAAAAAGGCCACCGCGTCACTTTTAAAATCGTTTTTCTCTTAACCAATTTTAAAACTCCAATTTTGAAAGTGTTTTTTGCACTAGTGCTTATTTGAATCCTGATGCAAAAACATTTTCTAGCAATACTTCTAAGGCTGATATGTGGAGAATTTTTATTAAAGATAAGGCAAGGCTTAAAAGTGAGTTGGCTATCATTCCTAATAAGATTTCTTTAACTTCTTATTTATGGACATCTTGTAATACTGAGGGTTTCATTAGTTTAACGACTCATTATATTGATATGATTTGGAAGTTAAATAGCAAGATTCTTAACTTTCATCATATGCTCCCCCCTCACACTGGTTTTGAGTTATCTAAAAAGAATGGGGACTTTTTACAAGATTGAGGAATATAAAAAAAAATCTCTATCACTTTAGATAATGCTTTTGCTAATGATGTTTTACAACATACATTATAAAAATAACTTGTTTTGCAAAAAGGGTTGATATGTGATGGTGAATTTTTCATGTGTGATGTTGTGCTCATGTTTTAAATTTGATTGTTCAAGAAGGATTAAAGGTACTTGATGACACTTTGGATCAAATTAGGACTAGCATCAAATATGTAAGCAGTTTAGAGAGCAGAATGATCAAATTCAAACAATGTCTTCAAAAATTTAGTGACGTTAATTCATCAAGTGGGTTGTGTGTAGACGTTCCTATAAGATGGAATTCAACTTTTTTGATGCTTCAAAGTGCTCTTAAATATCAACATGTTTTTGGACGTCTATATTTTGTTGATGAAAATTACAAATATTGTCCTTCAGATGAAGAATGGGAAAGAGCAACAAAGATTTGTAAATTCTTACAACCATTTTATGAAATTACAATGTAAATTTCTGGCACAAGTTATCCTACTTCCAACTTGTATTTTTTACAAGTTTGGAAAATCCAATGCGTTTTAATAAGAAGTGTAACAGATGAAGATAAAATTGTAAGAGATATGGTTGGATTGATGATGGAGAAATTTGAAAAGTATTGGGATAAGTATAGTGTTGTGCTTGCATTTGGTGCAATTTTAGACCCAAGGATGAAGTTGAAAACATTTAGTTATTGCTATGAAAGAATTGATTCGCTTACTTGGGAAATAAAATTGGAGAAAGTCAAGGAAAAAGTTTACATGCTTTTCGCCCATTATTCTAGCTAAGGTTCTAAATTAAATGTTTAAAATCTAAAGAGTAAGGATGTTTCTTCATCTTCAATCAATAGCAAACCAAGCCTTTTTGACGTAAGTTGTTTATTTTAATTTTTTGAAATCATGATTTTATTCATATAAATATTATGTATATTTCTAACTTATTTTTTTCTTATCATATAAGGAATTAAAAATGCGCAAGCTTCAAGTTGCTAATAAATTGGAAGGACTCAACTTGATATATATTTAGATGAACTCACTTTAGATCTTGATTTACGGAGCATATAGATATACTACAATGGTGGAAGAATAATAGTCAACGTTTTCCGAATCTCTCCTCAACGGCTAGGGATTTGTTAAGCATCCTTATTACAATAGTTGCATCTGAATCTACATTTAGTATTGATTCTCGTATCCTTAACAAGTATAGAAATGGCCTCTTGCCTAAAAATGTAGAAGTAATTATTTGTGTTTTTAGTTGGAAATATGGTTTTAATCAGAGTAATTCATTTAATCCAATTTTAATTTTTAAATGTAATTATTTATATAATTTTGAAATTCATTTCAAAATCCTAACTTTAAATTTCTTTTTTTATGTTTAATTTGTTTTGATGTAGAAGATGAGGATGAAGATGACCAAGATGAAAAAGTACAGACAACTTCTTCCAAGGGAGCTTCTAATGTTCTTGAAATAAGTCAAAGTTGATTAATTGTATTTAGACTTGTTTTGTGGACTATTAGAAAATTTAGATTATTATTAATTTGTAAGTTTGTAAATTGGTTTTGATTTTCGTGTAAATGGACTAATTTCTATTAGATTTTATTATAAGTTTGTAATTTGCTTTTGTTAAACATATACTATGCACAATATATATGCATTTTCAATTTCATGTGGTTATATTTATTTATTTGTAGCAATTTTTTTTATTTAAACATAAGATATTTTTTTTTTGCAATTTTTTTATGGTATGCGAGCTGGTCCGCTCGCTTGCCAGCACGCCCAAATTAAAAAATTGATTATAGAAGTCTCTTAAAAAAATCTTACATGTTATTGTGTTCTCACAAAATCTTCTCAATTTACAAGATTCTTTCAAACTAAAATATTCTTTTAAAATCTTAGTCCAATACACTCCCTATGTAACAAAGTCAAATAATTAAACAAGAAAAATAAATAAATAAAAGTGATGGACATATTCTTACAAGTTTCTTTTTCTTTTCCAAATATTGATACCAAAGAATGGTGTCCCAATAGTGTGGCTAACAAAGAATAAAAAAAATCTAAGAGTTTAAAATTGGACAAAATTTGGTTTTTCCATTTACTTCCTTTTACTTATGTTTTGTTATGATAATTTAAATAAAAAAATTTCATATGACCCTCATCTAAGGTTGTTGTTGTTGCATACTCCTATCTAATGGTTGTAGTGGTTAAGATTATCAATATTTTCATTTATCAACAAAAGTTGTCATATCTCTCGTGTTCATATTCATTGTGACTCTATTAGTAATTATTGCAACATAAGATTGCATTTCGTGGTTACAATGATAATGACACACTCAAAATTTATATAACCTTCATCTCCAAGATGGCTAGTTTGAGATAATGGATGTTCAGAATCCGTTGTGAAGAGCAACTACGCGGTTCATTGCCCCTTGAGAATTCCTGATGCTCGAGTGTATGCACCTTAACAAAATGGTTTGCGTTGCTCATCTTGTAGCTAAATGTTGTATCTTTGAGGTGTTGGATTTGAATTGAAGATATTTCTTTATTATCAATGGAGATGCTAGTTAAATTTGGATGGATAAATTTTGATATTTGATTATGTATGATGTGTTTGTTGTCAACTTTGTAGACAATTGCTTGTTGGGATATGGATTGGCCTAACCTTTCAGAGATTAAAATCTAATAAGATGTTACTTTGTTAAAATTGCATTTATAGCCTAATTATTAGGGTTGATTAGAATAAATATGGGATTAAACTATTGGTTATTATGAAGACAAGAGGGAAAATTAAAGTAACTATAAAATATTATGCAAAGATACAAAAAAAAATGTTTTTTCCATGTTTAGGATAAAATCGTGTAGTTGTAATAGTTTGATCTAAGCCTTTTTGTTTCATTGACATGTTTGTGATTAAGGTCCAGTTCTCTATATCTTTCTCTTTGTCTCTCTCTATCGTTGTGTGACAAAGTTTGCCACTACTTCACCATTGTGAGAGATCTAACAATTTAAAATGATTTGGACTTTGGTGAACGACATGTCAAAAGTTTTGTTGGTGAGGGGTCATACAAAATCAATTGTTTATAGATGATTTTGGATGTACATTTATAGACTATTTTTTTTAATATAATAACATTTGGTATAATTACACCACTCGATAATTAATGGTCTATAATGAATTTAAATAAATCAACCATTAAATTAAAACTTCTTAATGAATAAATTAAGTATACAAAATTTTGCAAATTTGCAAAATTATATGATACTTTTATGAATATATATGCTACTTGTGAGCATAATAATTTTCTAAATATTGTACAAGACTACAAAGCTAATAATTTATAAAACTCAAATCAGATCACTTAGTAAAAGTGAGTTTACATGGAAATATATATCAAATTAAAGAACCAACTCATATTTTTATCAAAACAAAAAAGAAATTTTCAACTTATAGAATAACAACACAAACAAAATTATAACATTGTAGGATACTACAATGCTAAGTTAAACATGGTTCTGTTGGCATTTTATATTTTAATAATTAATTTGGATTAATACTATAAAATAATATTATTATTTATTTATCACTAGTGGAATTTATTTATGTAGTGAAATTAATTACTAAATTAGATAATATGGATACTAGTGTTAGTCCATTAGGGGATAATGGTAACCTTTTTAGATTAACACACTATAAGAAAGTTATGGTCTTCAATATATCCTAAAGCGACTTGATCGACTTTGATATCATAAATGTGTAATGATCCGGCATGTCATTACACTTAATATAACACAGTTATGTAGAAAATATACAGTCATCTACTACACTAGGGTTCTCATGCAAAATTTACCTAAACATTTATGCAACAAATATATGTATAGGATGTAGAAAAACTAAAATAATTATTTCATGTAAGACTAGAAAACATAAAAAAACCTTATGGGATTACATATATACCCTATACATATATACAATATACGTCCAAATATGCAAAATGCTAAAACATAACCTTATCATTGGTTAAACGTTTATACACAGCCATATTACATCAGAGCTGTATGATAACTTAATATTTGTTACCAATGGTAAAGTAGTTCTCATCTTAAATTGCAAATTAATATTATTAGGTTTTCACCACCAATCAAAACCATAAATTTGATACATGATGGAAGAATGTAAAGAATGTATATATAATTAAAGACAGTGTGAACGAAAAAAGTCCAATTATCTCCAGCATGACCAGCCACCAACAATCCAAGTCATCCAAGCTTATCCTACCCTTCTACAATACCAAGTATGATCATTATAGTCCAACCACAAGAAGAAAAAGAAAGGTAAGTTTGTAAAAGAATCAACATAACAATATATAATGAAATCACACTATAAAACATAAACAACTTGAACAACATCAATACAACTTACAACATAAACATCATTTTCAACACAAACAACTTTAATCATTGCATAAACAACTTTAAATAGCTAACGCATCATCATACATATCAATTTATGGAGATCTCCTACAACAGAGGTGAGTAATCTAAGTGGCTTAACCTTATAGAACCACAACTATTTGACCTATCGCAACTAGATCACGCATAAACAACTTCAGGCCTAGATGAATGCATGATGAACTATAATTATACAATATCATGATTTATGTGAGTAATCAGTCTACCAAATTCCTTCTCAACATATAGCCAAACAACAACAAGATTTTATTCAAGAAACCCACATAAAACACCATTCTCCCAACATCTAGAGTGATGGAGGACCGTCCTTGGTGCTTCATGTGAGACCCATTACATGGTTCATGGCTAGGAGAATGGAGGAAGATAAAAGAGATATCATGTATGGATCCATCTCCTAGGCCCAATTTGAGTAATATATAATTTTATTGCTTTATTCCAATTTTACCCTTGGGGTATTTTAGTCATAGAATTTATTTTATTTGTATTTCCAATTTTACCCTTGTATTTTGGGGTATCTTAGTCATAGGACTTATTTTCTTTTGTATTTCCCATTTTACCCTTGTATTATGGGGTGCTTTAGATAATTAGGGTTTTAATTTTTTGGGCCTTAGAAAGGCTTAGGCCCAAGTGGAGGGCAAAGGTTGCATGGTCTTATCATGCACCTAGATGTAGCCTAACTAAACCCAAAGATTCCATCCTTGGCCACCAAGTTGCATCTAGGGTTAATTTAGGTTTCATTTGGTGTGCATTTGGCAAGGTGAATTTCGGTCAAGGCACCCTAAATGCAACCCTATATGCCTCCCACTCCTATAAATACCCAATGCACCACACCTTGTAAATACTTTGGATTATATGATATTGAGTGAGCATTTTTGCCTCAACATCTCTTCCTTAGTCACTACGTTATCTTTGGCTAACCTTCTCCTATCTCCACCATTGGAGAGTGAGAAACCTAGAGTGGCCTCCATCTTCATTTTGGAGTGAGCCAACCCACCTTGAGCAACCAAACATTCTGCCTAAACCATCACCATTCTCACGTCCTGATGGAACTACTTGGAAATGGTTGATGTTTCTTCAAGTTCCACCTTCAATCCCTTTCTTCTCTTGAGGTTAGACACGCCAATGATGAAGAATCACCTTTGAAGAAGCTCCAATGGTGAAGAAGAACTAAGGAGTGCTCAGTTACTCCTTGAAGAAGTAGAAGATGGAGGCTCCAAGGCACAAAGGTGGAAACCTTTGTGAAGGAACTAGGGAGAACTTGTTCAACACGGTTTTGAGACATGGAGAAGAGAGAATTCTTTTAGAAATTCTGATTTCATTCATCCAAAGTGAGGGAAAATGAAAGGTTTACAAATTTATAGAAGTAGGTAACTTATGGAGCAAGCTAACCTTAACCATGGTTCAAGTGAGCCATGGTTTGGTTGGCTTGACCATCCAAGCTAGTTAAAAGGCTTGTGGAGCAAGCTTCTCGCTTAGCTTGCTTGGGAAGAAAGCTAAGGAGAAGCTTGTAGCACAAGCTTCTCAAAGCTTCTAAGTGTGAAAGCAATTCTGGTCATGGATGGGAGCTAGGTGGCCTTGGTCATTTTGACTCCATGAATTATTTTCAAAAAAAATTTATTTGGTTTAGTTAGGTTCATCCAAAAATGATGAGAACTAGCTAAGTCAAATCTATGAAAAATTAGGAGCAAAATGAGTCGAATATGTAAAATTTTACCTAGGCCCAATTCTGGCCCAATTACTAGTCACACCCTCAAGCATTGCTAAATGTCACCCCACTTCTACTACTGAAAAAATTAGAAAATGAGTGTATCAAAAGATGAGGTTAAATGGAGTTAAAGTCTCCAAGTAACCCACCCTAAAAAAAATATAAAATGACTAATAAAAGGAAATAAAGTGTCTCACAAATACAAAGGCAAAAATAAGCCTATACAAGGGAAATATGTACAAGTTTCTATACAATATAAGAAAAGGTCTTCAAAATCATCCTATTCCTCTTGGTTCTTTTAAAGTATCACCTCTTGGATTCCTTGGCCTTGGCATGTTTCTATCATCCCCTCCCTCTTGAAAAGGATTTGACCTCAAATCTCGAGGGTCTTCATGATAGTCATCCACACCTACAAATATATAATACCATTCATTAGAGGTGATATTGTCAATCAATAAATGTGAAAGGTATATCCTAAGAGGAATCCTTTCATAGAACCTAAAGAAATTAATGATAATATGCCTTCTAAAATAATGAATATGATCCTCTCCTAGACATAGTATAGGTATATTACTAAATCCTAAAAAAATGCTAAAACTAAGACTATAACACACTAAAGACTTAATCCTAAGAACTAGAACATCTTGCCTAAAATACCCTAAGTGGTAACCTAGGAATTTCCTAGAAAATAAGGAAAATACAACTAGAAAATTTCCTAAGCAATTTTGGATTATATTATTTGTTGGATAGTTATGAAAAGGATTTGTCACAAGGAACCTTGAAGGTTCATATGTTGTATCCAACAAATAATATATTCCAAGAATTGGGTGCTTTATTAAAACAACTAAGGTAGGAAGAGTCCTACACAAAGGAGGGCTATCTACCTTGGGCACCACCAAGGAAGTAGCACAAGAAGTAGGACTAAGTGAAGTCTACTTCTTCTTCACTAAATCTTGAAGTAGAGATTCTTTTTTTTTTTTAAATAATAGACTTATGAATCTCCTCTTCAAGACTAGTGGCAGCATGACTTTTCTTTTGATTTTCATTTGTGCTTGATCCTCAGCCACTTGTTGAGGTTAGAAAGGATAAAGCACAAATTTCTTTTCCTTATAAGTGAAGGTGATTTCATTAGTAAGACCATTGTGTATAGTTTTCTTTTCAAATTGCCATGATCTTCCTAACAAAATATGACAAGCTTCTATTGGTACTATATCACATAAAACTTGATCCTCATACTTCCCAATGGAAAACTTAACCTTCACTTGTTGGTTAACTACTATGTCTCCATCCTTATTGAGCCATTGTAAGTGATAAGGTTGAGGATGTGGCATAGTAATTAAACTCAACTTGTTAACCAACCTAGTGCTACAACAATTGCACCATGAACCACTATCAACAATGAGAGATCAACAATGAGAGAACAAGCATTATTTAAAACATTACATCTTGTATGAAAGATGTTCTCTCTTTGTGATAGGGTACCACTAGGTTGACTATTAAGGATTCTCCTAAGCATTAGGAGTTCTCCTTTATAAGGATAAACTGACTCCACTTTGGACACTTGAAGCTTTGTTTCATCCTTACTCTCACTTGAAGAAGAGGTAATAGTCTCTTCTTGACTACTATAAGTGTCATGCCCCCTTAAGATCATGAATTTCTTTGTAGGGCATTAAGAAGCAATGTGGCCTCTCCTTAGACACTTGAAACATTTTATATCACTAGTCTTTGTGCTAGTGTGTGGAGTGTGGGTACCTTTACCCTTCTCTTTGTTCTTATCCTTATTCTTAGCTAATTCCTTGGAAGGTTCTAAAATATTTTTCTTTTCAAAATATTTTTCCTCCTCCATGTAGTCTTTCTTAAGAGATCTAGAGTGGGGGCTTTCTCTTTTAGAAGAAGATTTTCTTAACATTTGTTGTTCTACCCTTACACAAAGTTGGACTAAGTCATTTAAGTCCTTGTAAGGTAGTAGCTCCACCTGGTCTCTAATCTCTAAGTCAATAACACTTAGGAATCTAGCTACAGTGGTGGCCTCCTCCTCTCTAATACATGTCATCATCATGTATAGCTCCATTTGTTGCCTATAATGTTCAACAGTCATATCTTTTTGTTGGAGCCTTTGGAGCTTGTTCATAAGCTCACTACCATAATAAGAGGGAATGTGTCTCCTCCTCAATGTACTCCTAAGATCATTCCAATATTGGATAGGAGGATCATTGTGGAGGCGCATCTCTCTTTCCAAAGAAGTCCACCAATACAAGTGGCACTTTTCTCTCTTCACTCACCTTGTGGCAAGCAAAGATTTGCTCTACCTTCATCTCCCAATCAAGGTAGGCTTCCACATCATCCTTCCCAAAAAATTGAGGGAGATGCACCTTGGATTCCCTAGGTTTAATAGTTCTTCTAGGGGGAGGTTGATAATGGTCACCTACATTAAGGCTTTCATTGGGAGAAGAATACTGTGAATGAGAGATCCTACTTCTCCTCTTTTGTTTTCTCATTTCTTCTTTAAGCTTTTCTCCTTCTTGTCTAAGAATTCTCAATTCCTCTTCCAAGAAAGCAAGTTGGCCCTTTCTTTCAATTTTCTCCTTCTCTTTTTGAATAGCCTCTTTCTTTCTTTATAGTTTAAGTGATTTTAGCTCTTTAGTTAAGTAAGAAAGGCTTTTTGGAGAGCTATCACTTCCACTATAGTCAGAGTTTTGAGACATTTTTAAACAAAAAGTATTTTCACACAAAAATAGTTTTTGAAGAAAATAATATTTTTGAAGTGTTAGACTTGGCACTTAGAGGTCTAAGAGTACAAATTGAACTATGGAAGGAGGTGAGCTACAAAGAGCCACTTAATAACCAAGCCTCTTCAAGTAAAAATCTCTAAACCCCCTTGTACTTTGCCTTGCACAAAATGTTTTCACAAAGTTTTTTTTCAATAAGAAAAATAACAAGCAAGTGCCTAATGTGTACAATTAAGCAATGCAATCAAGACTTGAAAACATAAATTGCATGAAAACATCAATTGCATGAAAACATAAATTGCTTGAAAACTTACATTTCTTAAAACATAAATTGCATGAAAACTTAAAGACAAGAAAACATAAACTAGGCGTATAAAGCTATATAAACCTAGGTGAGAGCTTGGAAAGTACCACAGACTTCCAAGGACCACTCTCACAAGTACTATACGTATTACCCTAACTTGAAAACACAAAGGAGAGATGGAAATGCACCAAAGGCACTCCAAGACACTCCTAAAAAGACATTGTACAAGAAATGAAAGTAATGAAAATTACAAGAAATGAAATGTAAATTTACACCAAATGAAATGTAAATTCACACTCAAATTAAATGTAAATTCACACTAAATGAAATGTAGTGGCTGCACCAAATTTTAGAAAAAAAATTCAGCCACTAAATTAGTGACAAATTTAGAGACGGATTTATCAAGGAAAATTTTGTGACAAACAAATTTCCGTCTCTAAACTAGTCACTAATTTTCACAAAAATTTTGATGCTCCTTTATCTCCAATTTCAGCCACCAATCCTTGCAGCCCTCACAAGTGTGTCACTCCTCTCTTAGGAATAACCTTGATGTTGGCTATTCCTAGGTGTTTGGACTTCCAAAGCCTTCCTCCAATGGAGAAGCAAGCTTCCTAAGCCACCACAAAACCTTCCAATGTTGGCTTCCTTTGTAAATTGGCCTTCCAATCCTTCAAGAAGCACTCAACACACATTAAGTTGCTGGAATATTTATGCTAAAACTGAAAAGGAACAATTAGGAGAAGCTACACCAAATGGTGGAAAGAGATGAGACAAGATTAGAAAGAATTCCAATAAAATGACAAGCAAAAATTAAGGCACCAAAGAAAGGCTAGCACACAAAGGAAATCCTATCAATGGCACTAGAGTAGATTACAAAATAAAATCTAAGATTACAACACAAAATAAGACTCAAAAGCAAGCAATGTGTGGCTGGACAGAAAATTAATAAGGCAAACATACATAAAATCTGAGAGCTAGTCTTACTAGTTTAACTCCTTTTGGCTTTTTCTTTTGTTCTTTTTTTGTTCTTCTTTTTGCAAATTCTCTTTCACTTATTTTTCTTTTAAAAAAAAGGAGTATTAATGCATTTTATACATATATAAGTCTCAGATTTAATGAAGTAAAATTGCTGCCAAAAATTTCACAAAACAAGAGGTAGACTAGTGAAATTGTTTTTCTAGTGCTTCACAATTTTGTTCAACTTTTTAGGTCACTTTCAAGCACTCCTTTCTTTGGTTTTTCTAAATCTTTTTTGAACACTAATAATTCTGTTTTGCCTCTATTTTAATGGAGTAAAAAGATGAAAAAGTTTCAGCCACAACAAAACAATTCAAGGAAACCTAATAGGAAGAGTGTTTAACAATTTTCTTGACAAACTTTTTTAATGTGACATAAAAGAAACCTAACTCTGAAATTTGCTATAACTAATAGAAAATTAAGAACTCAAAGATGTAAATCAAAAGCACATATGGTCAGGTTCAAGATTATAAAACAAAAAACCGCACCAAATTTAGACACAAAACAACATAAAAATTAAGGTTTAACAAGCTAGTCCAGGATTCAATGACATGAAAAGGACTACACATGACTCTAGACAAAACATATGATTCAAAAATATAAAAAAACATGCTATTCATTACTATAATCCAATCACGGATTCAGATTCAAGGAATAGGCAAGACTCAAGAAAAAATAAAAAGCACAAGCACAAGAACCTAAAGCACAAAATCAGATTGATTCAAGAGTAATGGAATAAGCAATAACATGAATCAATCAATTGTCATGTGACATTTTGGATCCATCAAAATATGTATTAGGCATAGATCCATACAACAAACAAAAATTTAGACATAGACAAGGAACAAACAGCACGGATTCAAGGAAGAAAAATTAGAACACATAACCTCAAGAGCACCAAGGCTCTAGATACCAAAAATGATGGAACTACTTGGAGAAGGTTGATTTTCTTCACGTGAATCATCCAAGACCTTTGAACTCTTGAGGTAAAATCTTCATGGGAGGAAGAACTCCGTTGAAGAAGCTTCAATGGAGGAGAAGCTATGGATGTTGTTCGGCCACTCCAAGCTTGATGGAGAAGCTTAAGGAACCTTACTCAAAGGTGAAGTTCCTTTGAGAGAAAAACATAAGGAGAGTCTCCATGGTTTTATGACTTAGGAAGAGAGAATTCTTTTAGAAGTTCTGATTTCATTCATCCAAAGTGAGGGAAAATGAAAGATTTACAAATTTATAGAAGTAGGTAGCTTATGGAGCAAGCTAACCTTAACCATGGTTCAAGTGAACCATGATTTGGTTGGCTTGACCATTCAAGCTAGTTAAAAGGCTTGTGGTGCAAGCTTCTCACTTAGCTTGCTTGGGAAGTAAGCTAAGGAGAAGCTTGTAGCACAAGCTTCTCAAAGCTTCCAAGTGTGAAAGCAATTCCAGCCATGGATGGGAGCTAGGCGACCTTGGTCATTTTGACTCCATGAAATGTTTTCAAAAAAATTTTATTTGGTTTAGTTAGGTTCATCCAAAAATGATGAGACCTAGCTAAATCAAATATATGAAAAATTAGGAGAAAAATGAGTCCAATATGTAAAATTTTACCTAGGCCCAATTTTGGCCCAATTACTAGTCACAACCCCAAGCATTGCTAAATACCACCCCACTTCTACTACTGAAAAAATAGAAAATGAGTGTATCAAAAGATGAGGTTAAATGGAGTTAAAGTCTCCAAGTAACCCACCCTAGAAACAATATACAATGACTAATAAAAGTAAATAAAGTGCCTCACAAATACAAAGGAAAAAATAAGCCTATACAAGGGAAATATGTACAAGTTTATATACAATATAAGAAAAGGTCTTCAAAATCATCTCATTCCTCTTGGTTCTTTTAAAGTATCACCTCTTGGATTCCTTAGCCTTGGCATGTTTCTATCACGTCCAAAACCATTCCACCCTAAACGTCCCCATTCAATTTCCCTTTGGTGAGCCTAGATCTTTGGGCAAGGTAACCTTCTTCAAGGAGCCAAAATCATCCATGGAAGGGAGGTCTCCATCATGTGGTATCAGAGCCAAGGTTCATCAAGGGTAACATCTAGTCTTGTTGATTTTTCTATTCGGTCATTTTCTTCTTTTTGTCCTTCTTTGTGTGGCCGAATATTTTAGCGTTCATATTTTGTATCTTGTAAACCTTCCTTGAATATTTTAGGTTTCCATTGCTAGGTGATATCCATGCTTTTCCATTTTTAGGTTTGAGTCTCATATGAACATGATGAACATGCTTTTTTATTTTTGAATCTTTTTAAGTTTTGTCAAGTCTTGTTTCCTATATTTTGTCTACAAAATTTCATGTATGTATGTCAAACACCTTGCATGAATACATGAACCAAAAATACCATGTTGCATAATACAAAGTAGGCGTGACATATAGATTCCATCTAGGAGTCATTCATGCATGCTATTTAGTCCTAGCATGTTCCATGAATTTTTTACTATCCATGTGTAAATGCTTCCTTGCACATGCATTGCCGCCCCACTTCCTTGCATTTTCACTTGATTTAGTCTAATTTTGGTTGTATGAAAAACCCTAAAAGAATCTAAGAGGTGTGCTGAAATTTGGTGCATAACAACTTGTGCTAAAGGTACAAAACCAATTCCACTAAAAAAGATTCCCTAAAAGCCTCTAAGAAACCGTCACTTGTCCTCCTCTCCTTTTCTTAAAATTTGACCTAATTTTCTATCCACCCACAAGTGCAAAACCTAAGAAAAAAATGGGCTGAAGTATTAAAAAGAATTTGGACCCAAAGAATATAAAAAAAAAATTTGACATGAAAAAGAAAAGGAAGAAAAGAAAGAACAAAAAAAAATTGACCAAAAAGGACTTGTTGCTAGACTTGTGGACTTGGACCTTTACCTATGCTTTTTGGAGTTGTACTTATGACATTATTGAACCTATTTTGAGACCTTAAAAGTGGCTGGACCAAATCATATAAAGGACTTAATCAAAGTGGACTAAACAACTAATCCATTCTAGAGCCATTCTAAGACTATTCTTTTGTGTGCTTCCTTTTTAATTGTGTCTTAATTTTAGTTTGTCATTTCTTTGGCCTCTTTTTGTTTGTATCCATCTTTTCTCTCTGAGTTTAGCCTTTCCTAATTGTTCATTTTTAGTTTTTATTTCTTGGACTCTTGCTCTTGGATTGGTTTCATTTTGAATATAGGTGAAGAACCTATCTAGCAAACTAGCAAACCTTTGGTGGATTTGAGTGGAGAAGTGAACCAAACCATACCTAGTCCTTTGGAGGGATTTCCACTACCAAAAGGAGTGCTTAAACACTTGGGAGGACTAACCTACGTTTGTTCATTGTGAAGGAACCCACTTGGAGGAGTTGAAGACCTAATTTCCTTTCTTTTAATTCTTACTTCCTTTCTTTTGGGCCACTTGTATTTGGGCCTTATTTCTTTATCTTGGTTTGTAATTGGCCATTTTAAACCTCTTCATTTTTGTGTTAGTCCGTGTAGTTGAAGGTGATTTGAAAACCTTCACCTAGGAAAACCAACTAGCATATGTTTAAGTGTTTTCCTTTGCATGTTTTATAGCTTTAGTAGTATAATTGCTTAAGACTTTATTTTTACCTATTTGTTGCGTTAGAAGGCTACATTTGCCTACTAAGGGTTCGTGCACACACACACCTTAGTCTTGTGAAAATTGTTTTTGTAAGAAAAGTTTGAAAAGGCTTAGTGATTTCTACTTGAAAAGGCTTGGTTTTTAAGTGATTCTTAGTAGTCCACCTCCCTTGATAGTTCACTTTGTGCACTTAGGCCTTTTCATACCAATCTTTCACCTTGAAAACCTTTTTTGTGAAAACCTTTTATAACTCACTCTTTCTGAAAACCTTTTCAACCTTTTTGAAAATAAATTTGTGAAAACTTTTTCTTGATCAAAGATGAGTGATCATTCTAGTGTACATGGTCAAAACTCTTGTAGTACTAGGTCTAGTGTTAGGGATGAATTTAGGCAATTAAAAGAGTACCTAAGAAAAAGAGAAAAAGAGAATGAGAAAAACAATGAGGAAATACAAAGGTTGCTTGCTAAGTTAGTTGTGGGAGGAGAGGCTAGTGGTTCAAGGCCAAGAGTCTCTTCCCCTAAATCCTCAAAGGGCAAAGGGGTTAGAATAGCCTCAAGTATTCATGAGGAGGAAGGGCATCATCTTCTTTAGTAGTCATCACAATGATGATTACTATCAAAGGCCCCCAAGACATCATAGAAATAGGGAGTCCTCCAATAGGGAACCTAACATCAATCTTCCCCCATTTCATGGCAAGGATAATGTTGAAAATTATTTAGATTGGGAAATGAAAGTTGAGCAACTTTTCTCTTGCCATGGAGTGAGTGAAGATAGGAAGGTTTCTTTAGCAACCCTTAGCTTCCAAGGGCATGCTATGTATTGGTGGACCTCCTTGGAAAAAGAAAGGAGAACAAATCATGAGCCCCCAATCCAATATTGGAATAAGCTCCGTAGTACCTTGAGAAGGAGGCATATTCCTCCATACTATGATTGAGAAAACAAGGGTCCTCTAGTGTGGAAGAATATAGGCAATCTATGGAGTTGCTAATGATGAGGGCTAGGATTAGGGAGGAAAAGTGAAACACAATCTCTAGATTTCAAAGTGGTCTAAACCTTGAGATAAGAGACAAAGTTGAACTTTTGCCTTATAGAGATTTAAATGAACTTGTTCAACTTTGTTCAAGAGTGGAGCATCAACTTAAGAGAAAAACTTTTCAAAAAGACTCCACTCCCTCTTATCCCAAGAGTTTCAAGAAGGAGGGTCACTCTCATCTTTTAAAGCACCTTCCAAAGAGTCTAAGTCAAGTGAAATCAAGTGCTTCAAGTGTCTTGGAAGAGGACATATTGCTTCCCAATGTCCTACAAAGAAAACTATGGTTTTAAAAGTCCAAGACCACTATAGTAGCCTTGATGAAGCTACTTCATCTTCCTCTAGTAATGAAGAAGAAGCCATAGACTCCGAGGAAGAAATTTTACCTTGTGAAGGAGACTTACTTTTGGTAAGAAGGCTTCTTAACAATTAATCTAGTGACATTGACCAAACTCAAAGAGAGAACTTGTTTCAAACAAAATGCAAGGTTTTAGAAAATACTTGTTCTCTTATTGTAGATAGTGGGTTAACTTCCAATTGTTATAGCACTAGATTGGTTGATAAGTTAGCCTTGACTACAAAACCTCATCATAAACCTTATAGAATGCAATGGATCAATCAGGAGAGAGGTATTGTAGTAAACCAACAAGCAAGCATACCAATCTCCATTGGCAATTATAAAGAAGAAGTTTTGTGTGACATAGTGCTATTGGAGATTATACATGTCTTGCTTGGGAGGCCATGACAATTTGACAAGAAAACAATCCATGATGGCCTCACCAATAAAATAAGTTTCCAACACTTGGGAAAGAAATTTGTTTGGTGTCCCCTATCACCTTCTCAAGTGAATGAGGACCAACTCAAATTAAAAGCTAAGAAAGATGAGAAGAAGAAAAGAAAAAACAAAAACAAAAAGAAAAGAAAAGAAAAAAAGAATTTTTCCTTTGAAGAAAAAGGGCTAGGTTCAAGAGAACCTTAACCCTTGTGCCATCCTCATTCTTTTGGTGCCAAAGCAAGATGGCAATGGAGGATGAAAGGATGAACACCTTTTATAAAAGCCATCATTGCATAAAAGGCACCCAATCCCTAAGATAGATGATTTAGTGAATGAATTGCATGGGGTCAATAACTTTTTCAAAAATTACTTGAAATGGTGATGCCTCTTTGCCTCTCTCCTTCCCCTAGCACTTTCATTCAGCAAATTGTGTACTTAAGGATTGCATAGCTAAGTTTTAGTATTTTACTTCCCTAATTGTGGTTTCACATCTTTTGAAGGACCAATGGAATGGAAGAGCTTAAAGATTTGAGGTCAAATCCTTCTCAAGAAGGAGGGGATGATGGAGGACTGTCCCTGGTGCTTCATGTGAGACCCATTACATGGTTTATGGCTAGAAGAATGGAGGAAGATAAAAGAGATATCATGTATGGATCCATCTCCTAGGCCCAATTTGAGTAATATATAATTTTATTGCTTTATTCCAATTTTACCCTTGGGATATTTTAGTCATATAAGTTATTTTATTTGTATTTCCAATTTTACCCTTGTATTTTGGGGTATCTTAGTCATAGGACTTATTTTCTTTTGTATTTCTCGTTTTACCCTTGTATTATGGGGTGCTTTAGATAATTAGGATTTTAATTTTTTGGGCTAGGGTTTTAATTAGGAGGTGATGCATTTTTGGTAGCTTTGGACCTATTTTTGGTTTGAGAAAGGCTTATCCCCAAGTGGAGGGCAAAGGTTGCATGGTCTTATCATGCACCTAGATGTAGCCTAACTAAACTCAAAGATTCCATCCTTAGCCACCAAGTTGCACGTAGGATTAATTTAGGTTTCATTTGGTGTGCATTTGCCAAGGTGAATTTCGGCCAAGGCACCCTAAATGCAACCCTAGATGCCTCCCACTCCTATAAATACCTAATGCACCACACCTTGTAAATACTTTGTATTATATGATATTGAGTGAGCATTTTTGCCTCAACATCTCTTCCTTAGTCACTAGGTTATCTTTGGCTAACCTTCTCTTATCTCCACCATTGAAGAGTGAGAAACCTAGAGTGGCCTCCATCTTCATTTTGGAGTGAGCCAACCCACCTTGAGCAACCAAACATTCCGCCTAAACCATCACCATTCTCACGTCCAAAACCATTCCACCCTAAACGTCCCCATTCAATTTCCCTTTGGTGAGCCTAGATCTTTGGGCAAGGTAACCTTCTTCAAGGAGCCAAAATCATCCATGGAAGGGAGGTCTCCATCATAGAGTCATTGAGGTAGAAAGCCTCTAGATTGATCACGCTCGATGCCAATACAACTACACTTGACGTGGATAAGGAAAAGAGCCCATGTGTCAATCACACCTGATGTAGCTAATACTTACGCCCAACCTCATATAGGCAAAGAGCCTCTACCTAATTTATGCTCAATGCCACAAAATGTGCATTTGGTGTCGTCTAGGCCAAGAGCCACTTACTCGATCACTTTTGGCACCTCTCAAACTATGCGTAATGCCATCAAGTCAGAGAGCTCCTCATCCAATCACACCCAACGTCTCTAGCTTTCACGTTTGGTGTGAAAAAAGTCAGAGAACTCCTTATTGACCTACGCTTGGCGCTACCAATCCTAGACCAATGTCATTTGGGTAGAGAATCTTTAACTTAAGTCACTGTATGAATTTTTTCCAACTCATATTCTCAGCTCCTAAGGCCATGAATAACCAATCTCTCTACTCAAATCGAATATAGAAAGGGTTTAGAAGGAATCAGTAGAATCAGAAGGATAAAAAACTTCTCTGACTACAGAGTTCCTCTCTCTAACTTCACAAAACTTTCTTAAGATATAAACTTATGAAATTCACTTCTTAAGAAAAACCTTATATGCCCCTGCCTAAACTGGGTCAACTTGACCCTAACTATAATTACCTCAACTACAACTTAACTACCAGGGATCCCTTAACCCTTAGTGCTTTAAAGCAACAGTAATTACAAAAATTCAACAATTAATCAACATATAATGTATAATAATCTATAGGCTTAAAGTCATATAGTGTTACACAATTAACCATTTTAATCCAATGATTGCATATTAATGGTGCGCTAGGTATCTTGGTTGTGTATTAAATTTTCCAATTTAGACTTTGAGTAAGCTAACTAAAGTATGATGTTACCTATGCGACTCATGAAAAACACTTGTAAGAGATATTTAATGATGGGTGCCTATAAATCTATGTGAGCATTAGTTAAAGGAAGGTTAGTGTTTGGCTAGGTTGTGTTTACACATGTGATGGTAAACATGCAATAGTTGTAAGGTTTATTGTGAATGATAAATCAATCAAAAGAATGGGTTAATTATTTGACGATATTAATTAGCAATGTTTGATTGTTATAAAAAAGATACCATTAAGAGTTAATGTTAGTGTCAAAACTTGATGTCAATGATGTACTAGGCATTTTGATAAATATTTTTTAGTGCTTTTGTTCTCTTTAAGCTAATATTGTTTATGTATCATACATAAGGGCAAACAAAGGAAATTTAAGGGTAAGTTTTTCTAAAGGTCTATCTCAAGAGAAACAACTAAAATAACAATTTTCCTTTGTTAGCACTTAAAATATTATATTATAAAGAAATAATTATTTCTTACTTTTGTTAATTTCTTTGAAGATATTGAGTTTGGGGGGAGAGATAAGTTTAATTAACATTACATTTGAGGAAAAAATGTTCTAATTTATTAATAAATTCATATAGTTGCTATTAATATAGTGAATTCATATCATCATGACCATATATATGTTCTTTCTCCCATTCAAGATAAGAAAATTATTCATGAGGATCAAACTTAACTAAACAACTCTTAAGAACTTGAACATCATTAGCCAATATTTTTGTTCGATGATCCACTAAGGAAGAGATAATAATATTTTTTATATTTATTTATTATTTCCAGTGGAACATAAGGTAAATGATATAATGGAAGATGATTTTATCAACTCTTAAACCATCAAGAGTTTTGATTTAGAATAGTTGATTGAAACAATAAGCAATAAAACAAGCTTGTACTAGACAATAAGGTTTAGAACTTGTCCCATTACCTAAAGATATCAAAGGGTAATATGGAGAGATACAAGGCTTGTCTAGTGGCTAAGGACTAGTCTTAAAAGAAAATTTGGTAACTTAGGAAATTCATAAGTTTCCTTATAATTTAGCTATGGAGAGAGTAATTCATGACCTTATTTGTATGCGTCCATAAATGGCCTACAGAGTATGATCATTTGATTTATACTCAAGCAATTCAAGTATGAATTATTAAAAAAATATTCATAAGGATTATTAAAGAAAACAAAAGTGAATATGCTCACAAATCAAAGATTCGATAGTTTAGAGATCATTAACAATTTTGATTGATTTTTCATGATGTCAATATAGCTGGAATCTAATCAACTAACTAAGGACTTGACATCTAAGGTATCTCACAAACATGTTGCTCATATGGGTATTGTCTTTATGGTTACCTTAGTTTAGTGGAAATATTTATTTATGTTCTATGTTTTGATACAAACATTATGTTATATTTGGTTTTAAGCAAAAAAAAAATTATGAGTTAATTAATCATTTTTTTCGTATCATGTGTGTGCAAAAAAAAAAATTCCCTTGAGGATTTTGGATTTGTTCTTACTAAAAGAATAAAGATTGGACCAATTGGAAATAGGCATAATTAAGATCATATTGCATGTAATTTCCATGTTGTTCATCCATATTGATCCATATGACATTTAGTGTGGATGTGGTGGTCATTAGAGTCTAGTTGCATTTTATGTTAATGACTAAAGTCACAATGGTTCCATTATTAATATATGAGATGTACCAAATTGTTTGAGTGTAAGTCTAAAAATAAATAACATATAGATGCATGACTAATAAATTGTGATATAATTGTTACAATATGTAGCCCAATTGGAAGATTGTTAGAATTTTATATTCCAATAATTAATTTGGGCTAATATTATAAAACATTTATATTATTTATTTATCATAGTGAGCTTTATATTATATGATCAAATTAACCGAGTCCGTTAAACTACTAAATTAGATGATATAGGCTTAAATGAGTAAATGTCAGTGTTGGTCCATTAGGAAATAATGAAAACCATTTTAGATTAACACACTATAAGAAGATATAATTCGCATTATATTGAATCACATGAATAGAAAACTCGTACTCTCTTATCCCCTTTAGAAGAGAGACTACGATCCCATTAGGGAGCTCAAAAGGTTTGGTTGACGAAGAACCACAAGGTCACTGATTCTTTGTTCATGTTCATCACAACAATTATTGAAAATGCTTACATTACAACAAATGTTACATATAATGACATACAAAAAGTGTCACTATAGGTACAATATATGTAGGTATATATCTATTTGACATATAGTTACATGCAATTTTAATATTGATTTTAAATAGGATTTAACAACATATTTTGTGTGTCACTATAACCTATATATATCCACATTCTTTTTAATAATATACCAACATATATTATATTTATTGTGTGGATAAAAGTAGTTTTTAGTGACACATATTGTGTCACTATATAATTTTTTTATAGTGTTAATTCAAAAATTAACAATAATGACAGGTATTTATCTTATCCTTAATAATCATGTTGTAGATCCCAGAACTTTTGATGTTTTGTTCTAAAATATAAACCTATGAACCTCAACTTCTACACACATAATAAAAATTATTAAAATTAAGGATTAAATTTCTAACAAATCTCCCATGTACCAGCATTGCTAGAATGTGGTGGCAACCAGGGAGATAGATTGGTTCATCAAAATCACACTTAAAATTATAAACAAATAAAATAACAAAACCCACGGAATCACATTTAAGCATGTCAAATGTTATTTAAAAAGACAATCTTCCTTACTTTCATGATAGATGATAGTATAATATATATATATATATATATATATATATATCACATCGTAAATTAGTGTAAACACACATATATATATATATATA
>NW_017984108.1:0-19662 GCF_000340665.2 Cajanus cajan | reverse complement strand
TATATATATATATATATATATATATATATATATATATTATACATTGATTTGAATTAATGAAATGAAGTATCAAATGGTTTTCAAATTTTTTAGTAATTTTCATATTTGATCTATGCATTAAGAACTTTAAATTCAATGGTTGTATCGTTGAAATTTGATGTAAAACATGAGTTATTGAACAGAAAAAATTTAGGTAAACTTACTCATGGAGTAAACGGATCCATTCTCTCTTTCTTTCTTTCTCTTTCTCTATATATAAAGATAGAGATAAAAAGAGAGGGAAGGAGGGAGAGGAAGAAAAAGGAAGGGATCAAATTACTCTACTCAATAATTCAAATTAACAAAATAATCATAAAAATATTGTATATATTAATTCGAATCTATATAACAAAGTAGTATCATATGATTTTTATTTTTTTAAAACAAATTATAAATTTAACATGTGTATTAAAAACTTTTAATTTAATAGTTGAAATGTTAAAATACAACATGTATCATGAGTTATTGAATGAAATAACTTTATCAAAGTTATTTTTAAAATAATTTAATCTCCCCCCCCCCCCTCTCTCTCTTTATATATACCAGAGGGGCTGAGGCACTTCGTGCCTCTAATAATTACACACAGATAAATATTAAAAGTTACAGATAGTTATTTAGAAAGAATATAAGAATCATTTTTTTTAATATTTTAAGGGGAATAATGGTCCACTAAAAAGTAGAGACCAAAAGGGTGATTACCAAAAATATATCTCCTATATAATAAGTATATATATATAGGGGTTATAATTACACCGGTGTAACTTTTACTAAGTATTACATCGCTCAATAACTTTATATTAATTGTGAATTTTGTAAATCCAACTGTTAGATTAAAAGTTAATATCACTTTATACGTGTATATCAAATTTTGTAAAATTGAACAACTTGAAAGTAATCAAATTGTTCATATTTTAGTATATATTGAAATGAATATATTACGTCAATTTTGTTTTATAAAAATGAAGTATCAAATCATCTTGGATTAATATAAAATTTTGTATGTATAATCTAAGAGATATGAATTTTCAATTTAACAGTTGAATTTATAAAATTCACATTTAATATAAAGTTATTAAGCGGTGTAATACTTAGGAAAAATTACACCGGTGTAATTATAACCATCCTTTTATATATATATATATATATATATATATATATATAAATGTTAGATATTTGATATTTGTAATATAATTCTAAAAGCTGATATTCATTTAAAAAAATATATATCATATAATTATTGGGTTTGAAACTATTTAAATTTCTTTCTTTTTAAGCAAAGAGAAAAGAAGCAAATAAGGGTCTTCCGCTCAATCCCCGACATTTACTCTCCTTCCCATTCCCCTCAATGTCTTCTCATGTTCCTCCAAAGAAAGAAAATCACATCCTTCACTTCACGCATTCATCCAAAACTGAATAACATGAAGCAACTCAAAGAGCAATCCCGCTTCGCCCATGAAAGACCGTAGGAAACGCAACGGCGTCGTTTCTTGGAGCACGTTCTTCTGCTGCACCCTCCTCGTGGTCCTCTCTTGCATCCTCATCACCACCCTCGCCTTCTCCCCCTTCACGCCACCCACGCCGCAATGGGACCCTCCACGCACACCCTCCCACGCCGCAATCGCCATCCGCGAAACCGTTATGCTCCCGGACCAGGCCCTCGTTTTCCTAAGCTACCCCCCCTCTTTCCCCTTCCACACCCAACGCGACCTCCTCTGCCTCCACTTCAACGCTGACTCACTCCGCACGCTCTCTCAGCCCCCGATTCAAGTCCACCTCGCGCGCCTCCGCGACCAGATCGTGCGGTGCGCGCTCCCTCCACGTGGCAACACGCTGTCCCTCGTGATCAAATCGAAACGCGTCGTTCAGCTTCAACCGCAGGCCTCCTCGGTTTACAAGTGGACCCCACTAGTCTACGAAGCCTTCTTCGACCGCGACAACACCACAATAGTGTTCGTCAAGGGCCTCAATCTTCGGCCCGAGAGACTCATCGAACCCTCCAAATTCAAATGCCTCTTCGGCTGGGATTTCACCAACCCCAAATTCGTATTAAAATCCAACGCCATATCCGCCGCTCAGGAAATTATAAGGTGCAAAACACCAAAAAGCATTTTAACCGACCAGGCCCAGGCCCAAGCCCAGGCCCATGCTCAGTCCATCAAAGTGACCATCCAAGTCGACGAAAGAGAAATACTCCCCTCCATAGGCCGGCCCGGGCTTCGTCAACTGAGAAACCCACCGAGGCGAAAAGCCCATGAGCTGTGTATATGCACCATGCTGCGCAACCAGGCCCGGTTCATAAAAGAGTGGATCATGTACCACACAAGAATCGGAGTCCAACGTTGGTTCATATACGACAACGACAGCAACGATGATATAGAAAACGTGATCTCATCTCTAAAAAGCATCGGTTACAACATCTCGCAACACCTATGGCCGTGGGTGAAAACCCAAGAAGCCGGGTTCGCGCACTGCGCCCTCCGGGCCCGGGCCTCGTGCGAGTGGGTTGGGTTCATCGACGTGGACGAGTACTTCAACGTGAAGATAAAAGGGGGCCTGCAGAGCGTGATTTGGCACCACGCGAGGCACGGAAGGAACGTGGGAGAGATTAGGACTCGGTGCTACAGTTTCGGGCCTTCGGGCCTGCGACAAGTGCCGCGGGAAGGGGTGATGGTGGGGTACACGTGTCGGTTGAGGGCAAGTGAGAGACACAAGAGCATAGTGAGGCCTGAGGCGCTGAACCAGAGCCTGATCAATGTGGTGCACCATTTTCATCTGCGTGAACCGTTTGTGTCGGTGGACGTGGAGAAAGGTGTGATGGTGATTAACCATTACAAGTATCAAGTGTGGAAAGTGTTTAAGAAGAAGTTCCAAAGGAGGGTCGCGACCTACGTGGCGGATTGGCGTGAGAAGCAAAATGCTGAGTCCAAAGATAGGGTACCCGGTTTGGGGACCAAAGCGGTCGAACCGGTAGGTTGGGCGAACCGGTTTTGTCAGGTTAGGGATATGGGGTTGAGGAACATGGTGATGAGGGAATTTTTAGACCGACGCACCAGTTTTCTACCTTGGCAACCAGAGTTTGAGCATCAATTTAGAAGAAAACGAAGGCGAAAGGTGAGAAAGCCTATATGATCCCACCGTTTTATTAGTCCTATATTTTTTTTGTACTTTTTTTTTTCAATTTTTTTATTTACTTTATTTTTTTTTTGCTCCATATATGTAGATATGATAGATACATGGTAGTTTATTTTGTACATAGATATCAAGTGATTCACAAAAAGTTAAATAAAAATAAAAATAAATCAAGTAATTACATTTTTTTTAATGTACAATTTGAATAAATATTTGTAGAATCTAATGGGCACATCTTAATAAGATGATCTATATTAATGATTTTTTTTTCTTTTTCTAAAGATTAGAAAGACATTAAAGATGATTATAATGATCAAATTTAGATTTTTTTAAGTTGTTTCCAATTACTTTAATCTCTTCATTTCAATTAAGGATGACAATAGAGTAAAACATATAAGTTTTGAAATTTTCGTTCTCGTTTGTAAGTTTATAACATATATCTTTATTTTATTTTTATTTCATTAAATAAGCAACTGACATGATACTATTAAAATATATGATTAGTTGTTGGTGTAAAAAAAACTTTACACCAGTAATGTGTGGATGATTAACTCTTTCTAATATTTGACAGATATAAAATTTATGTCTCATCTTTACCTCCATCAAGTATCGAGTATATTCATAATTGTCTTCATATATCCATGCTCATAAGTTAATTAAATATATTTTTTTTAAAAGAAACAAGAATTTCAATATAAAGTAGTAATTACGAAAATTACATTAAGTTTCATCAAACATGAATTTAAAATAAAGTAAGAATTACATAAATTTTGAATAAATTCAAAAAAAATTAAATTAAATTCCTAAAAATTTAAATTGATTAAGTATATACTCGTCTCCATACTTGATTTAATTAATCAAGTATTATCTTTGTGCAATCAAATTGAGTATTTCTCTTTAAAGTCGAGACAATTGTGAACATTATCTATGGTACAAGTTTATTTGTCATCTCTACCCTCAACCTTTAAACCGACTCTAATGGTATAATTATTTTTTTTTTAATTATTGTGATAAATAATATTAATATTTTAATACAAAATGAAGTTTGGGGAAATCATTTTTATACCTTATATTTTCATTCAAGACCCGTATGGTGTTGCAAATGCGATAGTTTTCCTATCTTATTATAATTAATTGTTTGTTGCATTAATAATATATGATAGTCTTGTTCAACTCCTTACTCTACCATATCACGTTGATTAAGTATATTTTTTTGTTTATTTTAAGAGAACAACTAGGTTAGGAAAGTAACATGATGTGTGTGTAATATTTACTGTATATACACTAATAGATATTATATTCACAAAAAAAAAAAGTAGATATTGTTAAATAATAAAAAATTGTAAAATTTGTCAAGTGAAACATGTGTGTACTAATAGATATTATATTCACAGAAAAAAAAATAGATATCAATAAATAGCAACAAAATATAAAATTCGTCAAGTCAGACATGTGTGTGTGTGTAATTTGTCGAGTGAAATGTATGCTACACATTCAATTTTTTATAAAATACAAATTCAACTATTCCAATCATTGATATTATTAATTTGATCAAATATACAAAATTGCATACAATTATAAGATTATTTGAGGATTTATTATATCACTTATTTTAATATATAAAATGATATTCAAAATACATATAAATATATATCATTAGATAATATATCTAGAAGAATTTAAATCATTTAAAATTTGATATGCATAACTTAAAAAAAAAACATTATTATCGTAATTAATATTGTTTTTATTCACAATAAAAATAGCCACCATAACTTTTATTGACAATTAAATAACGACCTGGGTATGCAATGTTGGTAAAAGTTTTACTTTCAATAAATAAGAGTTTTTTTTTTATTTTGTAGAAACCTTATTTGTGGTACTGTAGAAAATATGCATGAATTTTAGTGGCAATATTCGCGGCATTTAAGATGGCCAGTAAAAATACTTTTTATTTACTTTTCTCTACTCATTTCGTAGCTGTTAGTATGACTACTAAAAGTTCAAGAAAGCTAAAACCTGATGAATCCAATAATATGTTTGTCTGTTATGACAAGAAGGAAAGACGACCAAAATGAACGGGGTATAAATTCTCATTGCTTTTTCTTCTTCCACATTAAATGAGGACATTCCAAATCTTTATAGAAATCAAGAGCAAAAATTATTTGCAACACAAATACAGTTGGGTGGACGTCTATTAATTCCAACACGTGAAGTTTAGTTACAACAGTGAAAATTATTTACAATTAACACATATTAATTTCTCTTTAACAACACATGCAAATAAAGTTATACATGTTTATTAATTACAATAGGTAGAGTTTAGTTACAAGAGCATAAAAAGCTAGCAAACATAATTGTGATAGTTTGGATTTGTCAGGTATATCATTATTCTGATATAGAAATTAAAGTAGTCCTATCCATAACATAAGAGTGATTCTAGTAAAACTTCTATCTCTCTTTCTAGTAAAACTTGCATCTCTCTTTCAAGTCAGTCTTATATAATAGAAAGATTATATCTTTTTATCTTATTAAATCAGATTTATATTTATCATTTAACACATAAAACTTTTTCATGATATAGATTATATTTTTCTTTTAGTATGTTTAAATCAATATCCTTATGGTGTGTTTGGATCGATGAAGAATTTTATAAATTCAAGGAATTTAAAATTCTTGGTATTTAAATTATTTTAATTTCAATTTTTATCATTATTAAAATATTTTGTTTGAATAAGTCAATTCAATTTTTTTAAAATTTTAAATTGTTAATTTGGATATAATAATTTGATTCTACCATGGTAAAATTGATTTTAAAAATATATTTATATGTTGATATTTTTAAATAAAATTTTATAAAAATAAATATTAGCCAATTTTAAATATTTAATAATTTAAAAAATTAATATTAGATAATATTTAATAATTTTTAAAGTATTTTTGAATATTCAATAATTAAAAATATGAAGAGATAAGATAAAATATATAAGTAAAATAAGGAAAAAAAAATGAGGAATTTCAAATTCTTACTTTTTTGGGAGAATTTAAAATTCTACTATTTTAAGAAATTTCACAAATGCTTGGATTTCAAATTCTTTGTAAATTCTCCATCCAAACAAAGTATTTCACCTCAAGGAATTTAAAATTCTTCAAACAAATGAATTACTCCATTTAAATTACCCATCCAAACACACTCTTAATGATAAGTATATTATTTTGTGGTCTCTTAGGCCAGCCCATATGCTTGGGGAGATGCAAATTCATTATGGACCAAATGTTAACATGAGAATTGACCCCATGTTATCGATCACTGGTTGATCAACCATGTTAGGGGGGATTGACAACAATCTTATGAGGGTATATCATGTCAATTGGCCATAGGTAGATCGATTGGTCAAGAACTTAGAAGGGTACACAACCCTCATTACAAGAAATGTTACATATAGAGACATACAAAAAGTGTCACTATAGGTACAATATATGTAGGTATATGTCTATTTGACATATAATTACGCACAATTTTAGTGTTGATTTTGGATGAGATTTAACAACATATTTTGTGTGTCACTATAGTCTATATCCACACCTTTTAATAATATACCAACATATATTGTAGTTATTGTGTCAGTAAAAATAATTTTTAGTGACATGTATAGTGTCACTATATGACAATTTTGTTGTAGTGCCTTCAACCTTTAAGTTTTATAATGCAAAAAGGCTATGGTGCTTGAAGACAAATGATTTATAGTTGTTTTCTCATACACAGGATATGTAAGCCTAGGAAGCAATACCCTTCCAAGATCCTTAGCGCGTAAAAGACACCAATAGTGTTTTTGAGTGGTAATGTTAAATTAATTCCAAATATATTGATTTATTTTTAACATAGTCTTTAAATGCACACGGGGCCACATTTTAAAATGAGACATTTTCGTTCAACTTGTCATCACACATTTCATGGGTTTTTCTCACGTGTTTCCCCAGGTCATTATATGTCATGTGCATGTCTCCATGTCACGCTGTTAGGACGTCTCTTCGTTATCAATTATTGATAATGATGGCACTTCGTTTGATAGTGGTTGCCCTCTTAAATAGGTGTGGTTGGCCTTTTTTCTGTAGTGTACCCTTTATTCTTCCTTCTTGCTTTTCTAAGGCGACTTCCAACATGGTGAGGTGATTTTCGGTGCAGTGAGACGATTTTTTATGCTGTGTTTTTCAACTTTCTAGTGTGGCAATGTCATCATTTTGAAATGTCCTAGTTCTCTAAAGTTATCCATTCACTCATACTTTCTTTACTTTTTAGTGGTGGACATGGATGAGGAAGTGTTATACTCCTGGTTTAAGCCAAAAGTTTGAACGGAGGAATCCATATATACTAAATAACCAGAGATAATTTATCTTCATCGTAATCAAGGTTTTACATCAAATGGACTGGAAGCCAATTGAACCTTGCTTGGCAAGTGAATCAATGTGTCATGGTTGAGAAGGGAATGAAAAGTCCTTGCTTGGCCCGACTCAACTTCATGCAATATAGTTGGGCTTTTATTTGTAGTTTTGAGATTTTATGTAAGACACTTATCATAACATTGAGTATGAGAATTTTTTTTTACTTTTTTGAACTTAAAAATTCTTGAAAAATAGAACAAGAGGCATAGTTTTATGGTTTGGTAATTCCCTTTATTTTCATATATCAGTATAGAAGCTATACATTCAATATATAGGGATTTTTTTCCTAAACTTATGTTCCCCCATTTAAACTAATGGGCTGTTTATAATTAATATACTAGAATCATATCTTTACAAATTCTAAAATAGAAAGACTTTACATAATTGACAATCAATTAGCGATAATTCAACACTTTCCCTCAAGTTGGTGCATAAATGTCACACATGCCCAACTTGACTAAAAATGTAGAAAATATTTGATTTGATGAGACTGGTTTAGTGAGAATATCGGCCAACTGATCCTCTAATCAAATTTTAGGCAACTGCAAAATGTTCTCATCCAGTTTTTCCTTTATAAAGAATCTGTCTACCTCAACATGTTTTGTACGATCATGCTGAACAAGGTTATGGGCAATATCACAAGCTTATTGTCACAATACAATTGAATTGGTTGTTGAGATGGATATCCCAAATCAATCAAGAGGTTTCTTAACCATAATGCTTCACAAAGAGTTAGAGCCATACCTCTAAATTCTGCTTCTACCCTTGAGCGAGCAACAACATTTTGTTTCTTACTTCTCCATGTAATAAATAGAATTCCCTTTCTAAGGGCAGATTTCAAATACCTTATAATGCACATGACTGCGTTCATGTGTTGCTCACTAGGGTTATGTATATATTGACTTACAATGCTTAATGCATAAGCAAGGTCAAGCCTTGTGTGAGCTAAGCACATCAATCTTCCTATTAGTCTCTAGTATCTACCTTTATTGAGAGGTACTTGATTAGGATCCATATCCAATTTTAAACCTTCCTTTCACTACAAGAAATTTTAAAATTACAGACGACCAAAATTCGTGGGTAATCTAAAAAATTCGTGAATAACACTTCATTTCTGACGGATTACAGATAAACAATAATCCGTCGATAAATTGATTGTCTGAAACATTTACCGACAGATTATAAGCCGTGGATAACTTTCCAACGGAATTACCCACGAATAAAATCTGTGGGTATTGTTGATAATATTTTTAAAAAATCATTTCAAAATTATATTAAATAACATCCTTATTTAGTGCAACATCCCTCATATCTGACCTTTCAGCAGTTCCACTCCACAACACTTCACACAACTCCTCGTTGGTCAGAACCCTTCACCAATCAGAACCCTCTATGGGTAACCCTTTTTGAGATATTTGTTCGCTTTTGGGATCAAAGATTGACTCCACAAATCAATACAAGACTTTTCAGTGTGCCTTGTCGTCACTTGCGTATTTTTCTAGAAAACTTCCCAAAAGGACGCTTGTGAAGTTCTTAAGGAATAAGCTATCAAAGAGTAGATGCATTTCATTGGTATAAATAGTACAAATTAATTCCTTTAAGTCATCTTCAACTATACAATCTCATACTTGTACAATCTTTGGATCATCTCATTCTAGTATATTTCAAGAATTACAATATAATATAATACTATAATTTTTATCTAAATTAAAAAGTATTAATATTTTAGTCTGTGTATTTCACAAGTTACATTTTTATTATATATAATTAAAATTTATAATAAATTATATATAAAATAAATATTATAGTTAAATCAATAAATCATATTTAAAATTTGTATAAACAAATATTAAATGAAAATTAGTAACTAATCAAAGAATAAATAACTTCTATATATAAAGTACAAATGTCCTTCTTGTGCCATAACGTTTTTAGAGATTTTCTTTAACCAGAAGAATTTTATATATTTTTTAATTTTTTTTATCTAATTTAGTTTTTATTTATCATTATTACTTATAAATTAATTTTATTATTTTAAACATAAATTATTAATAAAAAATAATTATCCACGGATTTAGCCGTGGGTAATTACCCACGAATTTATCCGTCGGTAATTACCCACAGATAATTATGTGGGTAATTATCTAATTTAATTTTTATTTATCATAATTATTTATAAATTAATTTTAGTATTTTTAACATAAATTATTAATAAAAAATAATTATCTACGGATTTATCCGTCGGTAATTACCCACGGATACTTTTGTGGGTAATTATCTAATTTAATTTTCATTTATCATAATTACTTATAAATTAATTTTATTATTTTTAACATAAATTATTAATAAAAAATATTACCCACGGATATATCCATGGGTAATTATTTAATTTAACTTTTATTTATTATAATTACTTATGAATTAATTTTATTATTTTTAAAATAAATTATTAATAAAAGATAATTACTCACGAATACATTCGTCGATAATTTCATGAGTATTGTTGATAATATTTTTAAAAAAGTATTTTAAAATTGTATTAAATAATAATCTTGTTTTATTAAAAATAGTATAGTTCAAAATTGGTAAAATTATTATAAATGTTAAGAAATTTTCTTTTAATTTTAGACTATCATGCATCAATATCATTTCACTAATTATATATTTCTCAATTTAAATAAAATTAACTATATAATATTAAAATATATTGACAGTAAATTATTATTTTATACTATCATTTAATTATAAATTATATATATAATAGTTGCTGTCGTAAATTAATTAGCATGAGAAAATTAGTTAAGTATTTAAGAATTTAATTTGTTAATCTTTTATCATTAAATTTTTTAAAGTTACCGAAGAATTTTTTTTCATTTTTTACGAACAATGTTTTAGACAGATAATCCGTGGGAAATATATGTCTGAAACATCATAATTTTCCCACGGAAAAAATTTGTGGGTAACATCCATCTGAAATTTCAGACAGAAAAAATTTGTGGGTAATATCCGTCTGAATCATTTATGTTTCAGAAGGACTCATATCCGTCGGTAATGTCATTTTTCAGACGGATATTTAGCTGTGGGAAAAAGTTTGTTGGCAATAAGTGTTTTTTTTGTAGTGTCTATTGGTGTATTAACAGGTTGACATCTTGACATTCTAGTTTCTTGTAAAAGATCTCTTTGAGATAGAAAGATCCATGCATTTGATTGAGATACTTCAATGCCAAGAAAATAATTAAGAGGGCCTAGATCTTTCATTTTAAATTCTCTAGATAAATAATCTTGTAAAGCTTTTCTTTCTTCAAAGTCATTTCATGTCACCACCATGTCATCCATATATATAATGAGCACAATGATCTTACCATGTTGCTTCTTCATGGATAAGGTGTGATCTGAGTTGCTTTGATTGTAGCCAAAGGTTTTCATTGATTTTGTGAACCTTCCAAACCATGCTCTTAGAGATTGCTTCAACCCATACAATGACTTCTTCAACCTACACACCTTTTGACTATGTTTTTTTTGGAATCAAATATCCAGGCGGGAGATCTATGTAGACTTCATCAGATAACTCACCATGTAAAAAGGCGTTCTTCACATTGAATTGGTGCAATGGCCAATCGAAGTTTGCAGCTAAAGATAACAAAACACGAACTGTATTTCTTTTAGTTATCGGTGCAAAGGTCTCTATGTAGTCAATCCCATATGTTTGAGTGTACCATTTTGCCACCAACCTGGCTTTATAGCGTTCAATTGTACCGTTTGCTCTATATTTTAAAGTGTAAATCCATTGACATCCAACTGATTTTTTGTTGTTGGATAATTAGCAAGTTCCCATGTTTTATTCTCCAGTAAGGATTTCATCTCCTCATTCATTGTAACTTTCCACCTTGGATCGGCTAAGGCTTCATGCACATTGTTAAGAATAGACACAGTAGATAATTGATTTACAAATGATTTATTTGATTTTGAAAAACGATTGGTTGACATATACTTACTCATGGGATATTTAACATCATTGGAAAAAATAGGTTCATATGTGGGTTTAGGAATACCTCTATTTTGATGTTGTGGTAACTATTTTCTATTTGGTTCAACCTTTAAAGTAGAAACTGTAACACCCTGATTTTCATAAAATTATATTAATAATATGTCAATATTTATTTTAATATTTTAATGTATTTATTAAAATAATTTTTAATATTATTTAGTTAGTAGATATGAGTTCTATTTTTATATAAACGTATGTTATTTATACAAAAAGGGATAAATATATTTTATATTATTTATCTATTTTATGTGAGCTTTATTTTAATATAAAATTTATTTTTTAATAAATATTTGGATTATTTACTTTAAGACTACTTTTATGAAAAATATGTTTTATCAAGAACTATGTTTATGTTATTTATTAAAAGGGAGGAAAGGTGTTTTAATTATATTATTTTATGAGAAAGGAAGGAAGGATGTAGTAGTCTTTTACTAATTATTATTATTATTTTATTAATTTGAGAAAAGGTGGTTATTAGAAGTTACCAGAGTCATTTCACGCATTCAACTCATTTTCTTTCTTATGCCTTCTGCTAAAGAACAAGGAGAACCAAGAGAAGATGAATAATCAGATTCGGCTCGTGCCTCATCTTCTGCTCATCAAGGTAAAAGGAGAGTGAGAAACCTCACTTGGGGGTGTGACAATAACTATTGGGTAGTAGGATTGGCCCCCAATCCCTTACCTGATAGGAACAAACACTTTATGAAAGTTTTTTATTTTGCTTTCTGATTGTTCTATTGAGTTCCTTGTGTGATTCTGAGTGTGAATATGCGTTCAATTTCAAGAATAAATAAGTCTTGATATGGATCAGAGTGCTTTATGGGTTCCTATGAGAAACCCTATGAGAAATAGACAAACTTTGGATGTTTTTTGTTTTGGCTTCTAAGTTTTTTGTTGTATTCCTTAATGATTACTGAGCATGAATGTATGTTTAATTTTGAGTTTGGATATGTTTTGATATGGATTAGAGTGCTCTATGGGTTCCTACGGGAAACCTTATGAGAAATAGGAAAATTTTGAATGTTTTTTGTTTTGGATTTTGAGTTTTCTATTGTGTTCCTTGATGGTTGCTGAGTTTCAATATGTGTTTAATTTCGAAAATAAACAAGTTTTGATATGAATTATAGTGCTCTGTGGGTTCCTATGTGGGAAACCCTATGAAGTGAAATTAGGTATATGATATTTGGATTAATTTTGAGGCACTATATATAAAATTGATGATGGATTCGTGTTTTGGGTAATATTTTGAGTGTTTTGACCTATTAAAATATTATATTACCTGGCTAGTTGTAAAAAATGTGTGAAATCATGAAGTTGGGTTTATAACCTTTATGCTTCGTATGTTATGAATTGCGAATTGAATGTGTATGAAGTTGAATAATGTCCTGTCATGGTTTGTGTGCTATTCTGATGTATATGCCTATGAGAAGTCCCTTGTATAAGACTATGTGAATATGATGAGACAATGTGAAAAGTGAATATGAGACATGAGACATGATGATATGTGACAATGAGATATGATATATGAGTAACTATGACAAGTGAAATGATGAGTCAATGAAGTGTGAGTGTGTGACATGCATCATGTGCATCTATGTGATGGGTACGATGTGGAGTACACCGTTAGGGAAGACCCTCCTTATGTAACAGCTTGGGGGAGTCCTAGGGGATAATGTGGTTTGAATGTCTTAATTTTGCCCGTTTGTGAGCACGAGACGTAACTTGCACAGCTTTGTTATCCCAACCAGACCCTAGCAGTACATCCTTCTAGTTGAGAGTGTATGGGTAGCTCCCTACATGTAATCCTAGACTACCTTAGGTGTGTTGTTTAGGCAACACTAATGATATGTGATATGTGACTAGCCCACATGCATGCATTTGTGAGTTGAGTCCATGACATCATTGCATAATGAGTGACTATGTATGTGCTACTAATGTATGTATGAATTGAGTTGTGCTTGATTAATGTGTGTTTTGTGTTTCGAAAATAAACAAGTTTTGATATGAATTATAGTGCTCTGTGGGTTCCTATGTGGGAAACCCTATGAAGTGAAATTAGGTATATGATATTTGGATTAATTTTGAGGCACTATATATAAAATTGATGATGGATTCGTGTTTTGGGTAATATTTTGAGTGTTTTGACCTATTAAAATATTATATTACCTGGCTAGTTGTAAAAAATGTGTGAAATCATGAAGTTGGGTTTATAACCTTTATGCTTCGTATGTTATGAATTGCGAATTGAATGTGTATGAAGTTGAATAATGTCCTGTCATGGTTTGTGTGCTATTCTGATGTATATGCCTATGAGAAGTCCCTTGTATAAGACTATGTGAATATGATGAGACAATGTGAAAAGTGAATATGAGACATGAGACATGATGATATGTGACAATGAGATATGATATATGAGTAACTATGACAAGTGAAATGATGAGTCAATGAAGTGTGAGTGTGTGACATGCATCATGTGCATCTATGTGATGGGTACGATGTGGAGTACACCGTTAGGGAAGACCCTCCTTATGTAACAGCTTGGGGGAGTCCTAGGGGATAATGTGGTTTGAATGTCTTAATTTTGCCCGTTTGTGAGCACGAGACGTAACTTGCACAGCTTTGTTATCCCAACCAGACCCTAGCAGTACATCCTTCTAGTTGAGAGTGTATGGGTAGCTCCCTACATGTAATCCTAGACTACCTTAGGTGTGTTGTTTAGGCAACACTAATGATATGTGATATGTGACTAGCCCACATGCATGCATTTGTGAGTTGAGTCCATGACATCATTGCATAATGAGTGACTATGTATGTGCTACTAATGTATGTATGAATTGAGTTGTGCTTGATTAATGTGTGTTTTGTGTTGTGCTTGATTAAGGTGTGTTTTGTGTTGTGCTTTGTTATGATTTGTGTATGTGTTGCCTAACCGTTATGTTTACACCTTAATCTGAGTGAGATTTTTCTCACTCCCCTGTTTGTTATGTGTGTGTCTTCTACTTTGTTGTAGATGATCATCAACATGAGGATGTTAGTGATGAATCTTAGGCTTCAGTTGGGCGTGCTCTGATAGGATATGTGACATCGAGCTGTAGTTAGGACTAATTTAGGATGTTGTTTCCATTGAACTATTTTTAAAACCTTAGTTTCTTTTCTTTTGTAATTTCTACATTCGAGTTATGGTTTATGAGTTGTGAATGTAAATCTTCTATCTTATGATATTTGAGACACTTTTTTTATCCATGAATGATGTTATCAACTTTGAAAGATTTTATTTACTAAGAATATTAAAGTTTACATTTATTATGTATTACTGTTGGGGTGGAGGGTGTCACATTTAGTGGTATTAGAGCCTGATTGATTCAAACCGGACATGTGTGTTATGTGTTTATCATAATTCTGTTGTGTACTCTGATAGTTCTTTGCTTGTTGTGTACTTTGATGGTGTTTTGCTTGGTGATGATGATAATGATGATGTCTCCTTGTGTTGTTAGCGTTTTGTTTGATTGTGTGTTGAGTTATCAAAATATGGCTAGTAGACATGATATAGCTTAGTTGATGCTATTTATATTACTTTTCTTCATTCTCTGATTTCTTATTTGTTTCGATACTTCTTACTTATGTAAGAAGTAGTGGTCGAGTGGTATCGCTTATATATGTTGTGAGCATATGTGCAAGTAGTAGTGTATGAAACATCGTCCTAGTCAACTAGAAACTATTGGAACCTTGGATGTGGGTGAGACATTGATTTGTCGAGTGTATTAAGAGATTATGGTTGATGAAGTTTCCAAAATCTATATTTTTGGGAATGAATTCAAAGAGGTTGTGGGTTGAAAAGTGAGATTTTTGGAATTCTTGATGAGAGACTAAAATGTTGGTGATTTCTTTCAATTTTGATGCTTGCATGTTAACCTTTTTATGGTTTGGGTTGAATGTGGGTTTTAGTTCAGTTCTGGGTCTTTTGTGTTGAATATGTGAGTTGCTTTGGTTTAGGATTGTGGTGGGAAGCTTGGATATGAGTTTGGGATGGAAAAGAGTGAGTTTGGAAGTATTATAAGGTATTTTTGTGGTCTTGGACTTTGGTGCACTCTTTTTTTGTCTGGTGCAGGGGATGTTTTCTCTGCAGTTTTGTCACGCCAGTACAAGTGCTATATTGACAGAATTAGCTTTTGTGGTCTTCATGAAAGTTGTAGCTTTGGATGTTATCTTTCCAATGGCACCAAAATCATGTAAAACAGAGATCTAGAACTCCAGTTATGGTAGTTTTAGTGAACAAAGGTCTAGGTGTAAGTGCTAAATATATAAGCTGCGATTTTTTAAATTTTTAGCTAAGAAGATGATCTTTTTAGAATCTCATGTCTTCATAGGATTTGGAAAAAAATAGGTTCATATGTTGGTTTAGGAATACCTCTATTTTTACATTGTGGTAACTATTTTCTATTTGGTTCAACCTCTAAAGTAGAAACATCTTCAGCAGACGATTGGTTTGGTATGTCAGTGAGAGAATCAAACTCAGAAACCTCAAGTTGTTGTGAAGGAGGATTTACAACTTCTGTTTTTCACTTCTTCAATTTCTAGATGTTCATTGTCACTTTGATCCTTGTTTATACCACTTGAATCTGAGTTTTTTCTTCCTGGTTACAACTGTTAGAATAGTCTTCCATGTAATTATTATATTCATAGTCTAGAGTCTAAATTTCTTGATGACACTCCCCAGGAAATTTAGCCTTAGAGGAAAAATACATTATGTTTTCATGAAAAAAACACATCCGTTGTTATGAACATTTTTTTTACTTGGGGGGTGGTAATATCGGTACCCTTTTTGATGCACAACATATCTAAGAAATACACATTGCAATGTTCTTGGGGTCAACTTGTTCCGTTGATGTGCATGGAGGTGTACAAATGCTACACAACCAAAAACATGAGGAGGTAAATTCAGAACAGCAAGGGAATCTATAGTTTCAATAAGAGTCTGTAATGATGTCCGAAAGTTATTTGAGCTAGAAAGCACCTGATTGATTACATGTGCAACAGAGGTAAGTGCTTCTCCCCAATAACATAAAAGCATATTAGCTTATATTAATGAAGCTCGAAAAACCTCCAACAAGTGATGATTTTTTCGCTCTACAACTTCATTCTGTTGGGGTGTATTGGGACAAGAAGTTTAATGAATGATTCCATGAGTTTCAAGATATTGTCAAAAATCAAGCTCTTAGAGATTGCTTCAACCCATACAATGACTTCTTCAACCTACACACCTTTTGACTATGTTTTTTTTGGAATCAAATATCCAGGCGGGAGATCTATGTAGACTTCATCAGATAACTCACCATGTAAAAAGGCGTTCTTCACATTGAATTGGTGCAATGGCCAATCGAAGTTTGCAGCTAAAGATAACAAAACACGAACTGTATTTCTTTTAGTTATCGGTGCAAAGGTCTCTATGTAGTCAATCCCATATGTTTGAGTGTACCATTTTGCCACCAACCTGGCTTTATAGCGTTCAATTGTACCGTTTGCTCTATATTTTAAAGTGTAAATCCATTGACATCCAACTGATTTTTTGTTGTTGGATAATTAGCAAGTTCCCATGTTTTATTCTCCAGTAAGGATTTCATCTCCTCATTCATTGTAACTTTCCACCTTGGATCGGCTAAGGCTTCATGCACATTGTTAAGAATAGACACAGTAGATAATTGATTTACAAATGATTTATTTGATTTTGAAAAACGATTGGTTGACATATACTTACTCATGGGATATTTAACATCATTGGAAAAAATAGGTTCATATGTGGGTTTAGGAATACCTCTATTTTGATGTTGTGGTAACTATTTTCTATTTGGTTCAACCTTTAAAGTAGAAACTGTAACACCCTGATTTTCATAAAATTATATTAATAATATGTCAATATTTATTTTAATATTTTAATGTATTTATTAAAATAATTTTTAATATTATTTAGTTAGTAGATATGAGTTCTATTTTTATATAAACGTATGTTATTTATACAAAAAGGGATAAATATATTTTATATTATTTATCTATTTTATGTGAGCTTTATTTTAATATAAAATTTATTTTTTAATAAATATTTGGATTATTTACTTTAAGACTACTTTTATGAAAAATATGTTTTATCAAGAACTATGTTTATGTTATTTATTAAAAGGGAGGAAAGGTGTTTTAATTATATTATTTTATGAGAAAGGAAGGAAGGATGTAGTAGTCTTTTACTAATTATTATTATTATTTTATTAATTTGAGAAAAGGTGGTTATTAGAAGTTACCAGAGTCATTTCACGCATTCAACTCATTTTCTTTCTTATGCCTTCTGCTAAAGAACAAGGAGAACCAAGAGAAGATGAATAATCAGATTCGGCTCGTGCCTCATCTTCTGCTCATCAAGGTAAAAGGAGAGTGAGAAACCTCACTTGGGGGTGTGACAATAACTATTGGGTAGTAGGATTGGCCCCCAATCCCTTACCTGATAGGAACAAACACTTTATGAAAGTTTTTTATTTTGCTTTCTGATTGTTCTATTGAGTTCCTTGTGTGATTCTGAGTGTGAATATGCGTTCAATTTCAAGAATAAATAAGTCTTGATATGGATCAGAGTGCTTTATGGGTTCCTATGAGAAACCCTATGAGAAATAGACAAACTTTGGATGTTTTTTGTTTTGGCTTCTAAGTTTTTTGTTGTATTCCTTAATGATTACTGAGCATGAATGTATGTTTAATTTTGAGTTTGGATATGTTTTGATATGGATTAGAGTGCTCTATGGGTTCCTACGGGAAACCTTATGAGAAATAGGAAAATTTTGAATGTTTTTTGTTTTGGATTTTGAGTTTTCTATTGTGTTCCTTGATGGTTGCTGAGTTTCAATATGTGTTTAATTTCGAAAATAAACAAGTTTTGATATGAATTATAGTGCTCTGTGGGTTCCTATGTGGGAAACCCTATGAAGTGAAATTAGGTATATGATATTTGGATTAATTTTGAGGCACTATATATAAAATTGATGATGGATTCGTGTTTTGGGTAATATTTTGAGTGTTTTGACCTATTAAAATATTATATTACCTGGCTAGTTGTAAAAAATGTGTGAAATCATGAAGTTGGGTTTATAACCTTTATGCTTCGTATGTTATGAATTGCGAATTGAATGTGTATGAAGTTGAATAATGTCCTGTCATGGTTTGTGTGCTATTCTGATGTATATGCCTATGAGAAGTCCCTTGTATAAGACTATGTGAATATGATGAGACAATGTGAAAAGTGAATATGAGACATGAGACATGATGATATGTGACAATGAGATATGATATATGAGTAACTATGACAAGTGAAATGATGAGTCAATGAAGTGTGAGTGTGTGACATGCATCATGTGCATCTATGTGATGGGTACGATGTGGAGTACACCGTTAGGGAAGACCCTCCTTATGTAACAGCTTGGGGGAGTCCTAGGGGATAATGTGGTTTGAATGTCTTAATTTTGCCCGTTTGTGAGCACGAGACGTAACTTGCACAGCTTTGTTATCCCAACCAGACCCTAGCAGTACATCCTTCTAGTTGAGAGTGTATGGGTAGCTCCCTACATGTAATCCTAGACTACCTTAGGTGTGTTGTTTAGGCAACACTAATGATATGTGATATGTGACTAGCCCACATGCATGCATTTGTGAGTTGAGTCCATGACATCATTGCATAATGAGTGACTATGTATGTGCTACTAATGTATGTATGAATTGAGTTGTGCTTGATTAATGTGTGTTTTGTGTTGTGCTTGATTAAGGTGTGTTTTGTGTTGTGCTTTGTTATGATTTGTGTATGTGTTGCCTAACCGTTATGTTTACACCTTAATCTGAGTGAGATTTTTCTCACTCCCCTGTTTGTTATGTGTGTGTCTTCTACTTTGTTGTAGATGATCATCAACATGAGGATGTTAGTGATGAATCTTAGGCTTCAGTTGGGCGTGCTCTGATAGGATATGTGA
>NW_017984107.1:563617-585201 GCF_000340665.2 Cajanus cajan | reverse complement strand
TTCATTTTATAATTAAATTAATTTTTTTTAATCTTTTATGAGTTTATGTATAAAAATGTATTGAAACCCCTCGATTTTTTAGGGTACCGTAACAACTCCCACGTATTTCGTTCTCAATACCCTTCGCTTTTTACGCTACTAGCTTTATCGATCTCATTTTTTTCATGCTAAAGTTTCAAATTTGAGTCTTGTATATCTAGATATGTTAAATACTTGAAGGAAAAATTTTATTATTCATAATAATTTTAAAGTCTGCTTAAATACAAATTAGAAGCGTTTTTGAGAATATCTCTTTTGAAAATAAATAGTATTTTTTGGTAAAGAAATTTTCAAAAGAACTTCTAAACTTGTATCAAAATAAACTCTCACACAACTCGAATAAGATTGTCTTTAATAGAGAATACTTATAGTTTATATAAAAAAAATATTAGCATCTCCAAAACAAATTTATGGATAAACTAATTGTAATTTATGAAGAATTTTTTTTTCCTACTTATGGAGAAATTTACGCAAATTATCAAATGGGAACGAGCTTAACATTAGCATGATCGATGTAGGCTGCTGGATTCACATGAAAATTTAGATGAACAAGTTCCTTTTTGTTTGTCTCAAAAGTCGAAACTTATAACTAACACCCTACTATCCAATGAATGGAAGAAAGATGGATGGAGATAACCTTACTAAGATAGTTAGCCATGGTTTTCTTTCTAGACAATTTATATTTAGAGAAAGGTAGTGATCCATGATACTGTTTGAATGTTGACTTGAGCCAAAAAAATCATAATCACACACTTTGAGCTTAAAAACCTTTACTAGTAAGTAACAACAAACAGTTGTTTCAAGGCTGGTTTGCTTCTATGCATAATTCTACATGTATACTTTTGAACTGCATTCTGTTTGTTAATAGGCCTTTCACATGTATAACTTCCTATATGCCTATGGAGTCTTAAATACAGTAGAATTTCTGTACCAAAAAAATTGAAGTAGAATTTTACATCTCCTCTTCTTCCCACCATCCTCTATTTCCAAAAGAAACTAACAAATTTCAGTTCACAGTTCAATAGAGTTTTGAATCTAGATTACTTATTGTTATTCCTAGAATCATGTTTTGCTTTGGTTCTATTATTTTCATACTTTTTGGAATATTTCCTTATTAAATCCTTTGGACAATAACGAAGCAAGCCAGAAGGTGCTGAAAAAGGTTTTCTAGCCTTACAGGAACTATATTACACTGTTTGGTCATTGGTGTAGCCATTGATTGATTGAAAAATCAAATAACAAGCTTACCACTTCAGTCTCATGGATGGATTAATTTATTTATTTTTTGTCTTGTTGTATTTGTTAATTCCATTTAACTATATTTTAATAATTAAAAAAAATTATGGGTTGAATATCATATTTTATTGAGGTCTTTTCCTTTATGTTTTTCAGGACGTTGATACTGATGAAGGTATTGCCTTATTGGGATGTTCAATGTCTGTTTCCTGTTGGAGTGCATGTTATGAAGAATTGCAAACTTATAGTAGTGATGTTTTATGAAAGTATATTTACCTTGAATATTGAATTGTTTTCTTTTTCTATCGAATATTGGATTCGATTCTTGTTTTGTGCTGAATATTGAATAATTTTGTATACATTGTTTCTAAAATGAACATGTTTTTCTTGTATGTGGGTTTGGCAAGAATTTTAAGATAGTTTTTAAATTTCACCAATTTAAGGGATTGTTTGGCCAAATTAGATTTATTATTATTTTTTATTTACGAGATTGAAACACGAATATCACGAGAGCTTATAACACTTACCCTGCTTGCTCTACCAATTCCTTGAAAAATTAGACTTATTTGATAAAGGAGCTTTTAGAATATGTTATTTTATGTATTTTATGAGCTTTAAATTTTTAAAATTATATCCATTTTTTTTTATTATATCATTTGACATTTACAAATTAATTTTATCAATCTTTTTTATTTTAATTGATTAACTTATTCACGGATTTTGTCTAATACCCTTTGATGATGAGTATCTTTTGAAAAAGAATAATGATCTATTAGTAATTGTTCTATTATCATGTAAAAAAAAATAGTTGACCTATTAAATCATAGGAAGTGCTTGGTTCTTTCTGTTTTTGGGATAATTTTCTAAATGGTCCATTTGGATCAATTAATAGAAAAATTTTAATATCTACATTTTATTTATGAATCATTGATTTAATATAAGTTTAAATTTATTGATATTGATTTTATTATCATATAAGAATTAATAATCAATTTTTAATTAAAAAATATAGGTGTCAGATCACTTATTTTAATAAATTTTTTATCAAATTTATTGATATAGTAATAAGTTAACTTGAAAGCCAAAATTAAATATACCTGAATTATTTGTAACCTTTCTTTTACTTGTAAAATTTAAATTTGCTAATCAATCCTCCTTAAAAATAAGATTTCAAATTGCTAAAGCACAATTCATGGAAAAAGGGAATGTACTGTTTAGAGAATACTAATGTCATGTAAGAATTACTAATATGGTCGAGGTACTTCGTACCTTTATTACAAATAAAATAAAATAAAAATTAAGTAATAAATATAAATTAATTTAATATTATAATTAGTCAATTAATTTTAAGGTCTTAATTTTGAGAAAAATATTATTTTTTTAATTTTTTAAATGAAAGAGTATAATGGTCAACAAAATGTAGTGATCAAGGTGATTAATAAAAGAAGTATCTCTTTTATATATTAGTATGGATTTTAAATATAACATATACATTTCCATGTTTTTTAAATTATAAAAACTTACACTTTACTTTAAAAGACCTCAAAAATTTCACAATAAATATTAGCATAATTTGATAAACTTATTCTTAAATTTCAAGGCCGCTATCATCTGATTACAAATATAAATTTTGTATAATAAGAACTCATAAGCAAGTTTTAAACATAATTAAAGCAGTGAATTGTGCTGGTTTTAAGAGATAAACCATTTTTTGAAGGGAGCTTAAAATACAAGTTTAGGAAACAATTATAAAAAACAAATTGAAAAACAGATAACAAAATAAAAAAAGAAATATTGTTAAAAGTTTAGGGTGTATATGTTTCGTTTAGGAAAAAAAAAAAAGAGATAATGTTTTTAATTATTTAATAAAATAAAAAGTTAAACGTGTTTCTCCTTTAATAATGAAACAAACAAACATACCCTATAATTGTGAAACAAAAATTGTAAATGAGTTACAGTAGGACATCAGTAAAACTAATAGATATTTCATATTAATAATATATATAATAAAAAAATCTCTTTTATTTTTAACTAAAGACTAGAATATTACTGAATGGAAATATTACACGTAAGAAAATTCCGAAACCAACGTACTTAGATTCTCAGGTTAACAAATGCAGTCAAAATTTAATTTAGTTTTAAATTATATTTTTATTGTTTAAAATATACTCTTTCGTTTTAAATATAAGCCTTTTTTTAAACTAAATAGAAATATTCTGTGTGAAAGATTAAATTTAATTCACTAAAAAAATTTAAACTCGAATTGATCATTCTATCATTAAAGTGAACATTAGTAAATGTTTTAAAATCATTTATAATAACAAGAAATTTACTAAAAAGAATTAATAACGCAAATTATTTAAACTCTTAGTTCAAAGTCAATATATATTTTTCTTATAAAGTAAAGTTCTCATCATAATGTTATAGACGGCTAATATTCTCCCGTAAAAAGGTAGAACATGAAATAAAGTTATTAATTATTGGATGGGTACAATTAGAAGTTAATATTTTATTCCTATAAAGTATACCTCATTACATAATTATGTCTTAGAGATCAAGCCACTACCGTACTCATTTGACTAATTAATTAGTAATTTTTCAAATTTGAATGTTAAAATTGAAATAAAATTGCAGTTAATTTAATCATATATACGAAGAATGGTAAGGAGAGACAATAATACTTTTTTGTTTTCCAACTTTTGTTTGATCATATTATAACTTTGCTAAGTAATTTATTTATTTGTTGTGTTAGTGGAGTTATAAATTTTTTCAATAATAAATTAAATAGTAAAGAATAAGATTAATCTTTAATCATTGTTCGGAGTTGATAGAGCTTCGTTAATCAGTGTATCCATTAATACAGTATAGCCATATCAAATGGAGATTATAATACTATTAAGAGTTAAAAAATAATAATAATTGATTGCTTGCATCCAATTTAATTGTAGGGCATGCTCCTGGCGGGAACAGACACAACAGCCGTGAGTATAGAGTGGGCACTAGCTGCTTTATTAAATCAGCCAGAAATATTGAAGAAAGCAAAGGATGAAATAGACACTTACGTTGGACAAGATCGCTTGGTAGATGAGTCAGACATTCCAAATCTTCCTTATATTCAAAATATTGTCTACGAGACACTTCGATTATACACTCCAGCTCCATTACTATTGCCTCATTATTCCTCAGATGAGTGCACTATTGAAGGATACACTATTCCACGTGACACCATAGTGTTGATCAATGCATGGGCCATTCAAAGAGATCCTCAACTTTGGAATGATGCTGAATCCTTTAAGCCAGAGAGGTTTGAGAAGGAAGGAGAAGTAAACAAATTAATGTCATTCGGATTGGGAAGACGGGCTTGTCCAGGATTAGGTTTGGCACATCGTTCAATGGGATTGACTTTGGGATTGTTGATTCAATGTTTTGAATGGAAACGAACAAGTGATGAAGAAATTGATATGAATGAGAATAAAGGGGTGGCAATGCCGAAGATAATTCCACTAGAAGCTATGTGCAGAGCACGTCCAATCAGCCACAAAGTTATGCATGAATTTGTTGTTTAGGATGTAGTGGGAGAATCTGCAATAAGTATTTGTATTTTTCGCATCTATCAGATAAACATGCATAAATAAATTAATAAATAAATAATAACATGTTTCTCAAATTAATATTCGATTAGGTAAAATTAGGACCGTCATCTTCTTCTTCTTCGTTAAACTGTAGTTTACAATATTGTATATGGAGTAATTAATTAATTATCTTACAAGAGGTTACTGAGAAGCTATATCTATCAGATTTTACGTTCGAATCTAATGTATCACTTGTAGTCGTTGACTAATAACTTATCTTATATTTTTTAATTTAAATAACTTTTACTGACTAAATATGCATAATTTAAGTTTTAGTGTGTTTGAGAAAGTTATAAAAATTAAATTATTTTAATAATTAATTATATGAATAGTCAATTATTGTATAGTTGATTATAATTAAAATGAAATTTTGTTTGGATAAATTTATCTTAAAAAAAAAATTGTTACATGTTTAATTTCTTTTGAATATAACAAGAAAATTAGTTTATGTATTAAATTGGCTTAAAATAAAAAATTAAAAAGTTATCATAAGTTTCAAATTTTCAACTTTTTATATACCCAAAAAACAATTAATTTCTTAAAAACAACTTTTATTTTGCTATAAGATCGGCCCAAAGAACAAGTCACCAACAACACAACAACAAGTTGACAAACAAAACAATGACAATACTAATCTTCATGGTGTAATCAACATCATTGTTGGAGGATTTGTACCAAGAGGCGCACTACCAATTTAGCTCAAAAGTCATTTGCGAAACATTCATAATCATGTTTAATACCTTTAACCAATCTATTTCACTAATCACATTCATTGATGATGACTACGTTGGTGTTAGTTTAAATTAAGATGATCTAATGGTGATTGTCATTGAGTTAGAAAATTGGGAAGTGTAAAAAACGTTTATTGATTAAGGAAATTTGACTAATGTACTTTATTGGCCAACTTTCTTGAAGTTAGACATTCCATACACTTTTATCTAGTCATATATAGAACCTTTAATTGGTTTTGTAGGAGAGTGAGTACATACTCATGGCTACGTGGAATTACTAACAACTTTTGGACCGCCACCAAATGTAAGAAGAATCATGGTCAAGTACATACTTATAGGACGTCCAACGTTGAACCAACTTGGAGTTATTGTGTCAACACCTCATCTAACCACAAAGTTCCTAGGAACAAATGGAAAAATGATCTCCATAAAAGCTAACTAGAAAACTATTTAGCAATGCTATGCATAAAGCTTGAAAGTATCACCTTCAAGTTCAAACACTAAGTTGGTGACTCAATCTCCACCCATGATGGCTCATATTGCTAACATTAGAATGACTGAGCTAGTATTAAAAGGTAAAATCATGGTTGTGATTATTGAAAATTTTGATCACTTTGCTTAGTGTAGTGTAGATATTCCAAGGATAGATCCCAACTTTATTTGCCATAAATTAACAATTTGTAAAGAAATAAAACCTATAGCCTAGAAAAAAGAAAAGAAAAATCAATGGAGAACTTCAAAAAGCTGTTATAACTGAGACCAAGAAGCTACTTGATACAAAATTCATCAGAAAAGTTAAATATATAACTTGGTTGGCCAATGTGATGATGGTTAAGAACTCTAAAGGGAAATGACGTATGTGTATTGATTACACTAAACTCAACAAAGCTTTTCCTAAAGACGCATATCCATTGCCCAACATTGATAGATTAATAGATGTAGCTTCAAGTTATGTCATTTTAAGTTTTCTCAACACTTATTCTAGTTATAATCAAATCATGATGCACCGGCCCACCAAATGAGAAGTGTACAACATTTATCACTGATCAATCCAACTTTTACTACCGAGTTATGGCTTTTAGTCTTAAGAATGTTGGGGCTACTTATCAAAGATCGATGGATATAATGTTTTTAGTCAATAAATCGGAAGGAAATGTTGAAGTGTATGTGGATGACATGGTTGCTGAATCTCATGTGGAAGATTTGATCGGAATATTTAGACAAAATCAAAAGCATAACATGAGATTGAATTCAAAGAAATGCATTTTCAGTGTACAAGGAGAAAATTTTCTTGGATTATTTATGATCACTAACAAAAGTATTGAAGCAAACCTTGACAAATGTGAAGCCTTGATGAAGATGAGAAGTCAACAATCTTTAGAGGAGGTACAATGACTTGCAAGAAGATTAACATCACTCTCAAGGTTCATCCCAAAGATGGTAAAGAAAGTGAAACCAATCTTTAATCTACTCCGCAAACCTAAAGATTTTTGTTGGACTGGTCAATGTGAAAAAGCCTTTGTGGAATTCAAAAATTTTCTATCAACTCCACCAATTTTGAGCAACCCGAATCACTAATTAAGTTGATCTTTTGGTGTATTTGATAGTTGCAAAGAATGTTATTAGTGTTGCTTTGGTGCAAGAACAAGGTAAGAAACAAACTCCTATTTATTTCATAAGTCGAGTTTTGAAAGATACGGAGAGACAATATCATGTCATTGAAAAGTTGGTATGGACATTAATAACTTCAAATTGTTGTCAAGATAGAGTATCCAACAAAGCAAATTCTCAGAAAACCAGAGTTGGCAGGACACATGATATTGTCTAAAAATTTTCTATCAACTCCACCAATTTTGAGCAACCCGAATCACTAATTAAGTTGATCTTTTGGTGTATTTGATAGTTGCAAAGAATGTTATTAGTGTTGCTTTGGTGCAAGAACAAGGTAAGAAACAAACTCCTATTTATTTCATAAGTCGAGTTTTGAAAGATACGGAGAGACAATATCATGTCATTGAAAAGTTGGTATGGACATTAATAACTTCAAATTGTTGTCAAGATAGAGTATCCAACAAAGCAAATTCTCAGAAAACCAGAGTTGGCAGGACACATGATATTGTCTCTACAAGAAATGTTACATATAGTGACATACAAAAAGTGTCATTATAGGTGCAATATATGTAGGTATATGTCTATTTGACATATAGTTACATACAATTTTAGTGTTGATTTTGAATGAGATTTAACAACCTATTTTGTATGTCACTATAGTCTATACCCACACTTTTTAATAATATACCAACATATATTATAGTTATTGTGTGGGTAAAAATAATTTTTAGTGACATGTATAGTGTCACTATAGGGTGCGTGTCACTATATGACAATTTTGTTGTAGTGGTGGTCTATCGAGTTGTCTAAGTATGGAATCCAATATGAAAGTCGAGGTTCCTTGAAGGCCTAATGCTTAGCCAATTTTGTAGTTGAACTCACTCTAGTACTACAATTAGTAGAACAATGGTAGCTCTTATATGTTGATAGTTCATCTAACACTAAAGGTAGTGGTGTTGGAGTCATTTTAGAAGGACCAAATAACATAATGCTTAAACAATCTATCAAGTTTGAGTTTAAAGCCACCAACAACTAGACAAAATATAAAACATTACTAGCAGGTCTAAGATTGACAATCAAGTCACTATATCAACTCAATATTTGTATTTATACAAAAAAGATGGTTTATTTACATGACAATCACAATTGTAATATAATCCATGTAAACGGGAAATTATAATTAACAAGAAGAATGGTATGTATAATATACTTAGGATACACCGAATAAATCGATTAAACTAACTTAATCGTCATAATCCTTTTTATAAGTACCTTTACAACTTAAAAACGAAAATCAACTACATGGACCAATATCAATTCACAAGGAGGAAATGAGATCTTATAGATTAACTTCTTCATACAAGTTTATTATGATAAGAACAATAATCAACATGGTTTACTACTCTTTCCTTAAACAAAAATTATCAACTATTTATTTGTACTTATCTTATTATAAATATATTTATGAGATTATTTGAAAACTTATAAACCATCTTATAATTAAGTGGCTTGTAAAATGTTTTGAACATATTTTGATAAGTTGTTCAATATAATTTATTACTTAACTTATACAAAAACTTACAGAAAAATATTTAAATTTGAATTTTGTCATTAACATAAATAATTTTTATTTTTATTTTTCATTATTTCACTAAAAAATAGTTATATTTTTTTTTCATAATTACTCGATCCTTCCATTTTTTTTCTCCATTCAAAAGTTTTTGTTATTTTTTTATTTTATTTTATTTCTCTTCTTTCCCAATTTTATTTTATCTTTTCCTTCCAAAATCCAAATTCTCCTATTATAAAAAAAAATATATCATATGTCATACAATCATTTGAAATAAAAATAGTGAATGTCTGTTCATAACTTTTTTTATCACATGTCATACATAAATAAAGATTGTGTGTGTAATTTTATATGAAATAATGGATATTTTATATAGGTTGAATAAGTTTGAAAACTAAAAGTATTATATGTATATATATATATATATATATTGAAATATATTAAAAAAATTTAATTCATTTAAAGTGCTTTAAATCTATAATAAATAATAATTTAATATATTATCTGTATTTTCATAAAATAATAAACTGAACAAAAATTTAATCTTTTAAAGCATACAGAATATTTACTTTTCTATTTAATTAATTTTTTTAATTTTAATATTTTATCTAATTATTTATTAAAGTGGTTGAGAGCTAATGATATTATTTCAAAAAAGTCATAAATTTTTTTCAGCATAATAATTATAATGATTTAATTTATAATTACTATTAAGTGTTTATTAATAAATATCAAATATTATTTTACTTCTTTTTGGTGAAAAACATTGAAAAATTGTGACAATTTATGTTAATAAAAGGAAACAAACACTACAAAATAAAAAAAAATGTGCAATGACACACGTCATATAATTACATAATATTTATCGTTAAAAAATATTTTTACATATAATTAAATATAATATATATTGATATATTTTTAAAAAATATAAGAATAAGGTGTTATAATAACATAAAATATATATTATTAAATTTTATTTAAAATTAATACTAAAATTATATATTCCATAAAGTTATATGTATGTATATATGTGTATATATATATATATGTAAGTAGTAAATTAAATTTTAATATAATAACTCAAAATAACAGAATAAATATTAACTGATTATATATGTATTTGCAACTATTTTGGTCGTGCAGTTTTCAGTAGAGAGAAATTAAATTTTACTTTGAAATTGCGATAAAAAAAATGGTCTCACATATAGTTTAAAAAATAAATGGTATAAAAATAACATTAGGTAATTAATTTTTTTTACACCTATTAGGTAATTAATTTGAATGCAAATAGTTGATGTCATCCAACCTAAGACAAAATTGTGGCTGTAAATGCCAGCTAAGTGGCTGAGCCACACATTAAATACATTTTCCTAAAAAAATAATTTTTATTTAACTAATCATGTAAACATCAATTATTTTATTCTAAAAAACATCAATTATTTATATAATTAAAATTAATTATAAATTGTTATAATTATCACTAAAAGCGTGCTGAAAATAAATGTCTGAATACACATTTTAGCCCATAATAAATGATATAATTAAATTTTTATAATAAATATAAGTTTATTTTATAAATATTTTAATTTATTTTCATTAATTTTTTGCGAAGTAGATATATTTATTATGTACTTTCTTAATTTTCAAAGGTTAAGAGCTGTGCTGGAAATTACTATCCAGTGCTTTTGAATTTTGATTGTAGACGATTATTCTAACATGAACTTTATTTCTAACGCATAAAAATGAATGTTCTATTTTTGAGAAATGTCAAACATTTATAACAAATTAATTTTACTTTTATCATTAGATTAATTTTGCATTCAATTAATTAATATAGTATTTGTTATTATATAATGTAATTAATATTTCATATATGTATAGATGCATGTACATGATTTCAGAAGTGTTTGCATCATAAATAATTTTTATTTGAGGACATATTAAATATAAAACTATATATACCATTTTTTTTTATTGAGTATTTCAGTAAAAGTCATGCTATAGCTCAAACACATTAATATTTAATGGTTGTTTGTTGATTATATTTGACTTTGTTTTGGACAAGGAAAAAAAAATATATAATATTTTAAAATATATATATTACGTCAATTTTGTTTTATAAAAATAAAGTATCAAATTATCTTGAATCAATATAAATTTTTTTATTAAACCTAATAATAAAGAACTTTCAATCTAATTATTGAATTATAAATTTTATATTTAATATAAAATTATTAAGCGATATAATATTTAGTAAAAATTACATTAATATCGTTTAAATCTTTCTCATATATGTATACATAATTTAAATTGTTGAGTCAAAATTATGATATCTTGTCAAAATTCAGTTGACTATCGGGAACGAAGGCAAAATAAAATTCCAACTTGGCCTTTTCTTTCCCTTCCTCAATCTTCCATCTTTCACTGCACGTGCAACCAAAAAAAAAAAAAAAAAACAACAACAAATCTACCAATTTAAGAAATTTCATTCTTCTGTAGATTTCATTCCTAGCTAGTTTGAAAACCTTCCGTAACAAAATGCGATTATCTAAATTGTCTTTTCTCAAATATGGTACGTATTAGAAAAACATTAACACAATTCTTTGTATCCTCATCTCATAAAATAAAAAAATTCTATAATTTCCCCATAAAGTAATATGATTAATGCTTTCTCATTTTGGGTTTAATCATTGTAGAATAGACCATCGTGGAGGCGAATTCAATCCGTACAAATCCCTCTCTAAACCCTGATGAATTGGCCTATATAAACATCCTATGAGTTCACTAATTCTCACACACCCACAAGAAGAGTGAAAGATTAAAAAAGCAAAGGCTTCAGTACTTCTTTGCAGGTACTTTTTTTCTCACTAATAAGGTTGAAAGAATGAGTCCAAAGTTTGATGCTTCATATCTTCATCAACAAGGTGCTTAAAACTGCCGTTACCATCACGATCTTACCAAGGCAGCTAAATTCGAAGAGTAAGATCATTGATCCTTTGTCTTAACAACCTTTTTATTTATTATTATTTGTTGGGCTTAATCTTTGCTTGAATTTCGTCTCTATCAGAGAAAAAAAAAATAGTTACATTTTTATGGACATCAAACAATTTAAGCAGTTAGCTTTAAGAAGATTTTTTTCTTTTTTTCTTTTTCATGATTCGAAAATGCGACAAACATGACCATTTTTGCCTAATTGATATCTACGCTCTCTGATCCCTCAATGAAAGCTTATGCAGTTCTATGCTTAATATGTTGTCCTAAATAAAGTTGAGATGACTCTTTCGTGAAGTATATTTTAAAGATATATAAAAACAATATTGAACCATTAGCTAGCTAACATGTTGAGTTTATAAGAGACTTAATCATTGAATAATATTTCATGAGGGAGTATTTTTTTTAATCTACTTCTTTGTGGCTAATTAATCTTTGATTCTGAGCCCTTTTTTGAGGAGTCTCTTGTATTTGAAAGTAATATTGATTCTCATTTGATTTACACCTAGCAATAGACTATTAAGAGAGACCTAATTTTTCTAATATTGTTTTGTTTTTCTCTATTCGAACCTAAGGTCTCACAGAGGGAAAAAAAATATCTTATAATTATTCAAATCAACTGGTGTTTTCTGTTTTATTTATTTATTTATTTATTATTATTATTATTATTATTATTATGACTAGTAGGATCGATAGTCTATATCAATATATTTATTTTAAAATATTTAAAAATTATCAATATTTATTGAATTAACTAATGTTATGTCTAGTTTTCAAACTTTAAAATTTTGAATTTAAGTTTTAAATTTATAAGAAAAATTAATTATTATTATTATTTTTTATTATTTAAAAATTTAATGATAAATCAGTCAAAAAAAATATATACATAAAAATAGATAATCACTTTTATATATAAATATAGATTATGCAATGATTGTGATTATTTGTTTTCCATTTTAAATATTTTACGATTAAAATTCTACTTCTTAATTATATGAATTAATGGCCGTGTCTTATTTATTGATGTATTCATGAGGATTTTCATTTTTCAATCTTTTTACTTTCAAGTTGGCATGTTATTGGTAATTTGCATATTTGTTGATAATTTGCAGCAGGTTGTATACCCAAACATCTGTACTAGTTATTGTATGAAACATGTGTATAGCTCGGCAAATAATCCTGTAATTAATGGAGAATATACCCTATTAGTTTTTTTTCCTCTCCTTGGTTTTAGTCTGCATAAGTTAAAGTTTAATGGAAGTTATTTTCTTCCGTTCATTAAATGATATATTATGAATGATCCGAAATACCTCCCAAAATGATATTAACCATGCATATAATTATTATGTACGTCACTCACTCTCTTGTTCCTTATATGTTATGGAAGTATGTAACAAAATAAAAGAAAATTGTATGTCTTGAATGAAAAACTTAAAAGATGACACAACATAGATGCATTTTTCAAAGTTTTAAATTTGATTTGAAACTTCAATTGCATTTGTGACAAAGAAGGTTTTAAGAATTTGATAAAATTACTTACGTGCTAATTCACTTGCGCCGTATTGTTAATTATAATTTTATTCATTAATAGGTTTGTAGCTATGCCTATTTCATATCTAGCCTTATTTCTATTGTTTGTATTCGTTACATATGCACATGATTGTATATATACATTAAAAAAAAAGTACTTATTTAAAAAATAAGTTTATTTAAATTTATTTTACTCAATAACCTATATTTTAAATTAAATATTAACGATTTAATCGTTAAATTAAAAAAATTTAATATATAAATTAAGTATACAAAATTTTAAAAAATTTAAAATTATTTTATATTTCGTTATATAAATTCAAATAAATGTATAAAATTTTTATAATTATCTATCGATTAAAATTAATGAAATAAAATATCAAATAGTTATTAAATTCTTTAAAAATTTAGAATAAGAAGACACAAATAAAGGTAATCTATATATTTTTCTGCTATACTTCATTTTTTAGCATAATTATCTTACATGCTTAGCTAGCTAAATAATAATGTTGATATCTTATACATTAATTTTATATAATTTTCAGATTATGAATGGGCGATTTGATAACCATGCTATTCGACTTGAGAATGATAAAATGCAGTCAAAAAACCTCATGATGAGAGAGACTTTGAGGAAGGAAAATATTCAATCAACTGATGAAGATGAGGCTAGTAAACTATTTTACTTAATTGATTCTCTTATGATGTGAATCACACACACCAATGATATATTAATTCATTTTTTTATTGATACTCATTTATGAATTATTTTTCAGTGCGAAAGCATAACCAGATTTTTGGTAAACAGTGGGATAAATCCAATGCTACATCTTGACATTCCTTATTCTTCACATGATAGCTCAAAAGGAAGTTTGCTAAACCAAACGGTTGAATTTCCTGCTTTAGGTCAACATTTTCCTATTCCTTATGAGCTTATTCATGTTCCTGCCACTTATCAAAATATTCCACCTCCTAATCCTGCTTTCCATCAATATAAGATTTCACCTCTTGATTGTTATATCCCCGATATGAGTGAAATTCTTGATCAAAATAATCCCACACCGATTTCTTCTCATGATCAAGATAATAAAATTCCTGTTGTTGAACAAGAAATTCAAGTACCTAATCATGGTACAGATGTACCTTCTCACACTCCTACCCCTCTTACTCAAGATATTTCTACCTTTGTTCATGATAATAAATCCCCTCTGGAAATAGAGTTGGATGGAGTTCTTGAAATTTTGAAGAACGATGATAAGTTATCCCAACTTATGATGAGCCAAAGTACAAATAAGAAAAATGCATTCATCTCACAAATTGCAAATACTGCAATGGAAGAATTGATGAAGCTTTTGAAAACGAACGAGCCCTTATGGTTAAAGTCTCTACATGACGGAAAGTTCATTCTTCAGCGTGACAGCTACCAAAGGATGTTTCTTAGGATTAATTGCTTAAAAGGGCCTCATGCACGTATAGAATCATCAAAAGATTCACGAGTAGTGAACATGAGTTTGACACAATTGGTTGAAATGTTTATAAATTCGGTTAGCTCTTCTGACCCTTCTTAGCTAGTCAAATATTTTATTGGTTAACTATTATTTGAAATATTATGCTTATAGTGTGTATGATATATAGGACAAATGGATTGATCTTTTCCCAACAATTGTTAAGAAAGCCCAAACAGTCAAAGTATTTGAAAGCGGTTCTTTAGAAAACCGAAATGGAGCTTTGCAGTTGGTATGTTTTCCTGAAAACCTTGCTTTGTGAGATTTTTTTTTCCCTTTTACTACAATCACTAAGTAAAGACTTCTTATACAGATGAATGCAAAAATGCACGTTCTTTCACATTTGGTTCCAACTCGGACATTCCACTTTCTTCGTTATTGTAAACAAATTGAAGTAGGTACATGGGTTATAGTAGATGTGTCAGTTGACTCCTCAGAAGATAAAACCACTGTTTCTTGCGCTTGGAGGCTTCCATCTGGATGCCTGATTCAAGAAATTACTCAGGGATTGTGTAGGGTAAGTTACTAACTTTGAATTTTACATTTTTTTTCTCTTACATTTTTATCATCCACTTCTTTTTTTCAGTAAAATTATTCATTACATCTCTCATTTTTTATGTTGTTTTAATTCTCTTCCTGAAATCACTAGTACAAAAGACCCTTTTTACGTCGGTTATTTAGGGGTTTTTACGTCAGAGAAACGTCCGACGTAGAAGCGGGAGACGTAAAATTTACGTCGGGGGTCAAAAACCGACGTAAATTTACGTCGGACATACCCAGGTCCGACGTAAAAAATCGTAAAAATTTTAAAAAAAAAAAAGAAAAATGAATGCAGTAGAACGGCCCGTTCTGCTTGGAGAACGGCCCGTTCTCCTTGCAGAACGGGGCATTCTGTTTGGAGAACGGCCCGTACTGCTTGGAGAACGGGCCGTTCTCCTTGCAGAACGGCCCGTTCTGCTTCCCAGAAATCGCTTTTCTTCTGCGTTTTCCTCCCAGAAATCGCTTTTCTTCCCAGAATCGCTTCTCTTCTCTGTTCTCCTCAGGCTTGGCTTCAGCCACTGGTTGTTCCTACTCAAAATATATAAAGAAACACACATAATAAGTTCAAAATACACATTTAGTCGTATGAACGCAAACTGCTTGTTTTTGTCGTATGAACGGAGACTGAATGATAGAAAAAAATCACACCTTACACAACGAACAGGAAGAGGAAGAGGAAGAGGAGTAGGAGGCGGAGGGATTTACACAACGAAGAGGGAGAGGGTTTACAGAGAAAAAAATGAAAAGTGAATGCGCGCGGTGTGCCTCGCGCTCTCTTATTCAAATTTGCGTCTTTTTTACGTCGGACCTGCTAGGGTGCGACGTAAATTGGACTTTTTACGTCGCACCTTCCCAGGTGCGACGTAGATTGGACTTTTTACGTCGGACCTTACCAGGTGCGACGTAAAAAAGTTCGCAAAAATTACAAAAATGCCACCGCATTTTTTTTACGTCGGATTTTCGTGTTTCCGACGTAAAAGGGGTGACGTAATATACTTATTTTCTACTAGTGAATCCATCTCACATTTATGATGGAGTGTGATGGGATCAATTTTGAATTACATATCTAAATTAAAATAACCCGATACAAACATGTTTACTTATATGTCCTTAAACTACATAAGTAAATGTCACACATGCATATATTGATGTTACTGTGTTACTAGCTATAGGTGACCTATTTATGAACTATATACAGTATGAAGATCCATGGAATTAGAAAAATAATAAACACACTATTTTTGTTGAATATATGAATGAAAGAAAGAAAAAAATATAGAGAAAAAAAAATAAAAGGAGATAGATATTGATGTCCAATGATATGAAAGAAAATAAAGACAGATAAGATAAAAGAAAATAGTGTGAAAATGAGATATAAGAGATAATGTATAAACATAAATACTCATCTAATTATTAGTTTACTTGCATTTAATATGGCTATAATTTAACTTATTTTTAGAATTAAGTGCAACTATAATATCTTGAGAGAAATTTTGAAAAGAATATTTTTCATAAGAATTAAGTGTTGTTTTCATTTGTTTCCTGTTGTCTGCACAGTATTGTTGAATATCAATTCCTCAATTTCGATGCTCTATGTTACGGTATGAAAAAATATAGTAATAAGTTTAATTCTGATAGGTTTCTTGGATGGAGCACGTGGAAGTGAATGACAATATTCAAACTCATCAGCTTTTTAGAGATATTATTATTAATACATATGGAGCCAGAAGGTGGATTTTGACCCTTAAAAGAATGTGTGAGAGATTTGAGTGCGCCTCAACCGAAACAATACCTAGTTATGAGGCTAGAGGAGGTTCAAACCTTACTGCTCATTATTCAATTAATTTGTTTAATTTTTTATGTACTATTTTTTTTGTTCATATTTAAGTCTCTGTTATTCATTGTTTTCAGTGGTTAAATCACTTGAAGGAAGGAAGAGTATAATGCAATTGGCTCATCGTATGGTTAAGATTTTCTGTCGGACTTTGGACATGGAAGATAACACGAATTTCCCACATTTAACTAGGATTAATAATGGTGAGGTTACAATATCAGTTCGCATGAATAAAACAGTCTCAGATGTTCCAAAAGGCATGATTCTCAGTGCTGCTACCTCCTTTTGGCTTCCTCTCTCTCCACAAAGTGTTTTTGACTACATGATAGATAACAAGGAACGAGCAAAGGTTCAAACCATATATATAGTGTATATTTAATTTGATAGTAGATTTTAATCTTAGGTTATAAAATCATTAATACTTTCAATTCAATTTTTTTTCTTCTTTTTAATTGGTTGCAGTGGGAACCTCTTTGGTATGGAAATCCGGGGCACGAGCTTCAACGCATTTCAACTGGAAGTAATCCTAGAAATTTTATTTCAATTACACGGGTACGTACTTGTTATTTTTCTAATTCAGTTTCATGTTTGAATGCTATATACAGAACTAAATTAATATACTTTCTAATTAATTTATATCAACTAAAACAATTATCATCCCACATGTGTTTCAACGTCATTTTTGCTCTTGTTGCAAATGATACTGCTCTAAATAGCTAGGTTAAGTTAAAGTCATCATGGAAACTCATAATTAAAATAACGTGCTTTAGACTTAATAAAGACAAATATTATTGTGGTGAATTTGATGAAATTAAAACTATATACGGTATCTATATTAGATTTTGTAACTTGTTATGTATGAATTAACTTTTTGTAGCTTAATTTAAATATATATATATATATATATATTAATTAGAGTGAAGTAATTTGGACTAGAAACATTAATTTAGCATATAGTTTTGACGTGCTAATAAACAACACTTCCAAATTATGTTATTAAATGAATATTAATTAGCTTTTTCGTGTTTGATCAACACATAATTAATCATATTTTAGTATTTGTTTTTCTCTTGTCTCTTTTCATCAAATCTCTTATCTTATCTAATCTTCTTAATTTTTTTCTTTCTTCTATTAAATTTTAAACTTAGTTTTATAAAACTTTTGTAAGAGTAGTGTTATCCAAATTAATTTCTCTTGTTCCCGTGGTACAGCCTGTTAGCTGTAGTGAGAACAATAACACAGTGACTCTTCGAGAAAGTTATGCAGATGCTTTGGGATCTATGATGGTATACTCAGCTTTTGATATGGAGATAATGAATTTTGCGATGAGGGGAGAAGACACGTCACAATTGCTGGTTCTTCCCTCTGGCTTTACCATAAGTTGGGATGGCCAGCCAAATGCTCTTGAAGGATCATCTGGACAAGTTGGGAGATCAAGAGGTTCTGTGGTGACTCTAATGTTACAGCTTCTAGCTTCAAGTTCATCTGAAATGGACAAAGTAGACATGGAATTTGTAGGTTATGTTACTACACTTCTGTCCTCAACAGTGGAGAAAATTAAATCTGCTTTGAATCGTACCAATTAAGAGTATTATTATCTTACTAGGATGTACCTAGATTAATGTTTTAATAAAAGTGAAGTTTTAGTTATTGTTCTGTATAAATTGGATGCCAAACCTAAAAAGTGAAGTTTTTGTTCATATTTAAGTCTATGTTATTCATTGTTATTCATCACTCTATATAAATGATATATAGATTGAAAAAATACTAAAAGTAAACACATCTTATCTCTCAAAAATGTTGAACCAAAGCAATTAAGTTAATGTGATCAAATAAATAACAATAATGAGAAGTATAATTTCATATGTAGAAATTCCTTTTGTGGAAAAAAGTCATTATTTTTTTTATTATCAATATTGGTAATAATTGAGAGTAAAGAGAACATGTGTACAACAATCGAGACACAAGATTCTTTGAGTGATTATATCGAGAAAAAAGACAAATTTTGTAATTCTATTTTCATAACGAAGGTATTTATTAGATTAGGTCTTGTAATTTTTCGCATAAAAGTAGAAGTCATTTTTTCTATTTTTTTACATGTACTTTTACTTCTGCGTAATGCGTATAAGAGTTGACAGCGAAAGAAATTGATCCTGTTGATTCCCAAAAATAATCAAATAGGTGGTTCAAAAAAAATTTAAGTACAAATTAATCAATTAGTGATACTAAATTAATAATCGTTTTAATATATACATAGAGTGTGTGTGTGAGAGTGAGGATTTATAAATTTTAAATAGTGGAGCACTATTCATACATAAATTTATAATATTAAGCATCACATTTTTTTAAATACAAATATACATAAAATTGCTTTCTACAAGATTTTATATTTTAAAAATATTGAATGATTTTTTTCATTTTTTAACTCTTTTAAAAATATCTTTCTATATAAATAATTAAATAATTATTTGATCATTTATATCTCATATCAAAATTTTGACCCTTTTTCTTTTTAAAAATAGTATAATATAAATTTGGGATAATCACACTAGTATAAAAGAGGTAATTTACGTCTGTTATTTTAAATTTTTTACGTCAGAAAAAAGTCTGACGTCAATGCAGAAGATGTAAATTTACGTCGGTTCACAACCAACGTAAATTTACGTTAGACATTGTTAAGATTTAACGTAAAAAAGTTGTAAACAAAAAAAAATAACGAGTGCAAGCAGAATGGGTCGTTCTGCCTAGAAAACGACCATTCTGCTTGGAGAACGGGCCGTTCTGCTTGATAGAGAAATCCAAAAGAAAAGACCAACAATCCAAACAAATAGAACAACTAAAAGACCGAATAGAACAAATAGCCACAATAGCAATACGAAGCAAAAAGGTGTTAGCGAAACCCTGATTTATACTTGAGATGCAACAGTGTGCGAACGAGTAACGAAGAATTCACTCTACTCTGCAGAAGACAGAAAAAACGATTCAATAACAAAGGAGAGGAGAGGATTTATACAGAGAAGAATCTAGAAAAGTGATGAGATTCAAGTGAGTACGTGCGTGTACCTCCCATGCACTCTATCCTGATTCATACCTGAGCTGCAATAGTGTGCGAACGAGTAACGAAGAGTTCACCCCACTCTGCAGAAGACAGAAAAAACAATTCAGCAACAAAGGAGAAGGAGAGGGTTTATACAGAGAAGAATCTAGAAAAGTGAAGAGATCAGAGTGAGTGCGTGCGTGCGTGTGTCTCCCATGCACTCTTCTTATTCGCTTTCGCTACTTTTTTTTATGTCGGACTTGGTAGGGTCCAATGTAAAATGTAAAATCTACGTCGGTTGTATGTGGTGTCCGACGTAGATTTTACATTTTACGTCGGACCTGTAAAAAAGTTCACAAAAATTACAAAAATGTCACCGCATCTTTTTTACGTCAATTTTTATTATGTTCGATGAGAAAGAGATGACATAAAAGACTCATTTTTCACTAGTATCATCATTTTTTTAATCACTTTACTAACTTAACTATAATTAGTATTTTATTTGTTTCATAATAAGTATTGTCTTATATTGTTTTACATGGACCAAGAATGAAAAAAATTTATGATTAATTTTTTTTACTATAAACAATGCAATATAATATCTATTTTTTAAATAATATTATGAAGGATATAAATGAAAAAATTAATACTATATTAAAAAAATTGATATGACATTTAACACTTATTATGATAGAAAGAGATTATTATACATACTATAAAAGAAATGTTTCAAAAAAAATTAATATATTAATTTTGACTTTTTTTTCAAAATAAAAATACATTAAAAAAAAGTGAAGACACCTAATTTTTAACATAACAAATACGAACAAATTATGTAAATTTATAATATGTAAATATATATATATAAATTAAATATCAAAAAATGTTAGTGTGAGCATTTGACCCACTAATATTTATGTGAATCCGTCCCTATATGTATATATAATTCAAAAATATATTCTAAATAAATAATCGATATTAACCCACAAATAAATAATTTATTTACTTCAAATCAACCTGCAAGCAAATAGTAGCTACTAACATTATAAATTAACAAAAATTCCATGTTATCTTTATTCCAAAACAAAGGTACTTGTTGAAAATATATTATTTCAAATTGGTGCAATTCAGAGCAACTTTAATTTTCTCCACTGTTGAGGTCACAAGTGTTTTAACAACACCTACAAATTCAATGTCTACCATGCCCAGTTTAGATGGACTGGAAGCAAGAAGTTGAAACATTAGAGTCACCAACGAGCCTGCTGATTTATCAATTTGTCCATCTTGTCCTTCAGGAACATTTGACTGCCCATCTGGAGTTATGGTCA
>NW_017984107.1:540198-558497 GCF_000340665.2 Cajanus cajan | reverse complement strand
TATTTTTTTTTTTTTTTCATGTCTCCTTAGCAGGGCCTTTTTCCTAAACTACCTTTTAAAGGAATTTGTATTAAGAATAAAAAAGGATCATTAAAATAGAATATAAATTAAATGAAATTTTTTTGAAGAAATAGTATAACTAAATAGGATAAAATTAATTATTTATTTAAACTATCATACATAGATTTTTTTTTATTTTTAACTTATATTTAAGTTTAGATAAATAATATCTTTTTTGTTCATCCCTAAAAAGGACTCAATTGAAATTAAGAGATAAAAAAGAAAATTAATAATGTCAATAATAATAATAATACTTAAATAAATAAATAAAATAAAATAAAACTTTTATAAAAAATATGATTAATGATCTTACTCTTCAAGTCTAGCTATCTTATCAGGATTGTGACGATGACGATAATTGTTAACACATTGTTGACCAAGAGTTGATCCACTTGAGGTAGATGGACGCATTTTATCAAATACTAGTGAAGAAATATACCTGCAAATCAACACTAAAATGTTTAATTATATTTATTCTGGTGTGTCTCTCATGTGAATATGAGTGAACTGTTTGTATACATGCAAATTCACGTACCTAGGCTTAGAGGAAGTTGGCACGCAGCAATACGTCTCCACAAGGGTCAATTCAAGAAAAGATAATAAACCCAAAATGAGAATGAAGGTTGGCCAAAGGATTAATTATTTTATGAGATGTGTAATTGTTTATCTATTAAGTTTCTCTCACCGACCGACCAACTCATTGAGAAGGTAGAATTATGGAAAGTGAAACAATTGGCTATGGAGGAATACCATATTTGAGAAAAGAGAAGAGTGTTTCAAGAAAGGGAATTGCATATAGAGGAGTGAATATATACAAAGATCAAACAAGGAATAAAATCTACAAATTAATATAGATCCAAATTTTCAAATGGGTACACTGAATCTTGCTTGGTTGTCTTGGCATTCAAGAAGCGAAAGTTTCTCCTTTTTGACGTGAAGAAGGGAAAGTTAAATGATAAAGTAATTGAAATTTAACTTTAAATTCATTTCATGTCGGTTAACTTTGACTATAAATCCCACTTTTATTTATTTTCTGACATAAGCCAAAGTCAAATAAATTGAAAAAAAAAAAAAAAGAAAATAACAACCGGGTAATAATATGCGTTTTATATTTTTTCGATTATAAATATTTTTTATTTTTTTTATTCGTTGTTATTTGTGAGATGAATGTTACTTGTCAGATTCTTTTTGGCTTGGTCTGTAAATGGTCAAATCATGTGGTCTGAACCATTAATTGGTCAAATAAACAAATAGTTAATCAACATTTTTTATAACTTTGTAATTTGTGTTAAAATTTTGTGAATTTTTAAAATAGCTTTTAAGGTTCATAATTTTTTAACATATATAGTAAAATCTTGTTTATATAAAAAAATAAAAATATATTATTTTAGTAAATTATTCCAGAAAAAAATACCAATTAGAGTTGACGTTACTATAATTTCTCTTATTACATGTAATTTTTTCTGCGAATTTTGTATTAAAATCCGTAGCAAATATTATTCTTACGAATTTTTCTGCGAAATTTTATCTGCAGATAATACCTTCGTGAATAATATGTTTTTAATTCGTAAGAAAGTTTCCTGCGAAATTTCTTGCCAAAAAAATTCGCAGGAAAAACTTGAAATTTTTTTTAAAATATTAAACTTATAAATTTAAATATTTTTTTGATTTTTCTTACGAATTAAAATTGGTAGGAAAATTCGTAGGAAAAGTTACCTGCAAAATTTTTCTACCATTTAGTAAACATTACTTGCGAATTTATTTTTACAAGAAAATCTGCAAGAAACAAAATAAAATTCTTACAATATTTTCTGCAAATTTTTATCATGGAAAAAAATTTCTATCATCATTAAAACTGTAACAAGATTTGCAAAAATTTATTATAGACTATTTTTCATAAAAAAAAATTTGTAAGAAATATCTATAAATTAATTTTTACAAATAAATTCGTAAAAGAAATTTGTAAAATTATTATTGCAAGAAAATTCGTAAAAAAAATTTGCAAATATTTTTTGGTAAAAAAGATGGTAAGAAAATGACATTTTTCTAGTAGTGTGAGTATAGTAAGAAAAATTACCCTCTCTGGCCTCTCATGATGTAATTAAATATGATACCTGCAGGAAACAAAAACTTATTTGATTGATAATTATTCTTGTACATTTATTTTTGTTTTTGTATATTTGTTTTGCAAGTGAGAATTATCGGATATGATATTTAGCGATGAGACTTAGGTTTTAAAGTGTTTTATAAGTGGAGTTTGAGGTTTTACGTTCTTGAATTTTCATTTACTTATAATGACACTTTTTAGTTTTTTTGGATTTTCTAAATGCAGTATGATAATTATTTGACTTTTTTTTTCGTCTCTAGAATATCCATTGCTGATAACAGTGATTAATCTATTCGTTACGTTGAAAGCACCTCAAAGAGTAAAATAACTATTTGACTTTAGTTCCATTACTTTTACCTTATTTTATTTTAGAACTTTTTTTTTATGTTGAAACAATTATGAATCCTATCATTAAAGATGTTTTTGTAAACTATTATTTATTTAGATTATAGTTTTATTCAAATAAATCTCTATTGTTCTATCATCATGTATAAATATTAACACACGGGATAGAAAATTTCATATATTATACTCATTTATTTCATTTCACTATAATTCTTTAAATGTGACTTTTTACGCAAGTATTTTTTTTTTTAGAAAAAGGTTATTATTTAATAAACAATTATTTTTTTACCAAATAAAACAATTATTAAATACTTATCTACACATGAATGACCAAAATTTATTGGAAAAGAAACATTAGGTTGGTCTAGTAGTGTTGTTTAAGTAATATGCATAAAATATTCTAATCTAATTATCGTCATTGTAAAAAAGAAATAATTACACAATAATATTAAATACTATATTTATTAAATTAATACAGGTAATTTAAAAAATGTTAAAAAAAATATACACAATTAATTTCATTTATTTAGCAAATATGTAGCATAATTCAGTTGCTTCAACAAAATATATAATTGTTGTAAACTCTTTTGTAGTAAGTTCAATTATTATGGATAACAAAGATATATTTATCATAATTATTAAATACATCACAAATTACATTAATAACATTTATTAAAAATTATTTTATCAAAAGCCTCTTTATTAACAAATTTAATGTCTAAAAAGTAGATTATTTTGTATTTATCATATTTTGATATGTAGAACAAAATAGTCTTTATCAAATAAAAAAAATAGTTGATGAATTAAATATTAGCAAAAAAAAAATCAAATACTCGTTAAGCATAATGTCCAAATACATATTTTAAATAAAATAATGAGTGTTATTAAAAATTAAATATGTTTTAAAAATATGTTTTAGTTATTAATGTTTATAATCATTTTTTAAAGCAATAGAACTTAAATAAACATGATCTTTGAAGTATGTCATACACGTAGGGCTCACAAAGAGATTTGATCAAAACAAAGCCAAAAGTCTGCTGATCCTTAGTGAAGATAAATCAAAAACAAAACATGGACAAAGTCAAAGTAAAACGAAGATTTGATATAGATACATTTGGATCAAAAAGAATAAAGTGCATATCAGTTTTAATCAAGTCTAGTCCATCGAGAAAATTTGAGAAAGCTTAAAAATGATTTTAAGATTAAAAAAAATATTTTTTTTTTATGAAAAACTTGTTCTAGGTCCTGATGAGCTTCGACTCTTTTGGCATGAAATCGATTCTCACAAAGTGGAACAAAAATAAAAATAAAATAAAAAGTGACACAAATGATTTTTGAACATGAAATTCTCATTGAAAATTGATTCCTTGAAAAGCAATTGATTCTCGTCAGAAGGAATTGATTCCCTCACAAAATAATTGATTCCCTTAAACTTGTATAATTTTTAATAAGTATAGTCTTCAAATGATTATTTTCTTAACTAAGTGATTTCAAAAATTAGAAAAATATTTTTAAGAATAAAATTATATTTATATCTTTAGGAATTGCTTCGTGTTTTCTATCTTCCAGTCCTATAGAAAGAAAAAAAGTTTGTCATTGAAAAAGTTACACATAAAAGAAAGAAAGAAAAACTGAGTTATTTTGTTTCAATACTTAGAGTTTTGTGAGTCAAAATATTGATATTCAATTTGTGTCATTTTGTTGAAAAATTAATCCAAAATTTTTATCATGAACAAAAAGTCATGAATAGAAAGTCATGAATAAAACTTCATGTTATCTTTATAAATAAGGAGAATTGTGATGAGAGTAGTTAGCCGCTTAGAAGGTGTCACCATATAGAAGGGGTCAAGACCTAAAGAGAAAGGTTGATTTCATCCTATCAATTCTAGAATCCTCTTTGAAAAAGAGAGAATTAGAATTAGAAAATTCTTGTACTCCTCTTTGAGAGAAAGAGACAATTATTTTCACCACATTTGGTGAGAATTGAAAGATAATTATTTGAAAGGGGTGAGGTTCTTTTAAGTGATCTTGTTGAGAAAAAGAGACTATTTGTAATCTTACTTTCATAGTGAAAATTGTTTATTAGGTTAAATATTGTAGTTTTTCTTTGATACGTTAAGAAGATTTTCTGCGTAAAAATTTTGGTATTATTCTTCTATGATAAAATATGCATACAATTTTATAAGTATAGTCAGTGTTGTTCTCTAATCAAAATTAGAGATACACCTTGATAATTATATTTATATTTAATACATACCTAATTTAATCTAGTTAATATATATTAATGTATATTATCAAGGTATATCTCTCATTTTTTATTAAAGAACAACATCAACTACATCTAGAAAAATGTAACTAAATTTTGTCCTTTTATTTATTATTCTTATTTTCACTTTTGCATAATGTCTATTTTGCATTTACAAATGTGAGAATTAGATTAATTAATTCACATGTTCTTGCTACTAAGAATTAACTTTTTACTTACTTTGTTTTGGAAATGAAGGGTGGATTTTCTTGGTGGTTCTGGTTGTAGTTATCACTCAAATGAGAGTTTGCTAGTAGTATATTCTAAAATAGGTTTTCCCTAGTGACTTATTAATAGAGTGCGATGGTGAAAAGCATCCTAGGATGGATTGTCATAGATAATTCTTTAATTGTGAAATGTTTGTTGAATTATAAACTCTAGTGAAAAAATTTCAAGTATAACTTGGAGCTATATATATGTTTAGAATTTATTCTAAATCTTAAATTTTAAATCTTAAAGTATATATATATATATATATATATATATCGTAGTTTAGGGTAAATTATGATAAAATTATAGTGTGATGTACTTTTTTTTGGCACTTCTTTCTTTCATTTTGACTTTTTTATTAAAATTAATTTGAATTTCTTCTTCTTATCATTCTCTAATTTATTTTTCACGGTTAAAGGTTTTGAAAGTGTAGTATTTTTAAATATTAAATAACTTAATTCACTTTTCTCAAGTTATTGATCAGATCACTTGCTTAACATATATATTGATTAGTATCATTTTAAAATAATTCTACATGTTTACAATTTTATTTAAACAATCTCAATATCTTTAATCTAATTTACTCAATTATGTAGCATATTTTGTGCTTTAGAGTCTTATTTTTTTCAAAAAATTATTATTCTAATTTTGTTTGATTAATTAGTATAATTCTTTTTTTTTTAGATATTTTTAATTCTTTTATTCAAGTTTTGAGATATATGGAGGAAGAACTAATAACATTAAGAACATTCGCTCGGAGCAAGGAAAACATGCTCTAAAACAATTTTATGGTTACGTAAAGGGAGTCATCCAGCCAACTCAAAAGACATCTTTAGAGCATTATGAAAAGTTCACTCAAGTAAGACATTTGAGCATTCTAAGCGAGCTAATATACGCCATCAAACTCACTCAAGTGAGCCAACCTGTTGTTTAAGCAAGCCTATACAAAAAATAGCCCATTAAGAAGTTATAAAATTAGAGCAACAACTCACTTTTTCTTTTGTATTACTTATAGATATTAGAGAGAATGACTGAGTGAGAGTGATAGCATTGTAATCATGAATCCATTAACGATTTCCATTTTGTGTTTATGAGTGAATTCCTTAGCAATGTGCAACTAAGTTTTCTGAAGTTAGAAATTTGACGTAACTATTGTACTCATGTAATCTTCTTTATTCTCATTCAATTCATTATTTTTATTCTCGATTCTTACTTCGGTCGATGCATGATATTAACTGAGATTGAAAAACTCTCTTAGAATTACAATCTAGATAAAATGCTGGTAACACTTATTATTTAAGAATATATGTAAGCTTTATTAGTCAAATTTTAGATTCACGAGGTTGTATAACAAAAACTACAAAGGAATTAAAAATTCCATGAAATAACCTAAAATTTCTTGACCAAGGAACTAGTGTTTAAACATATTTGAGGACTATTGAATTAATTATATAATCTCTAATATTGAATAAAAATTGGGACAAATTTACATGAAAAAAGTTAGTAAAATCAATTTTCGGTTGTTCTTATTATTTTATAATTAAATTCAAATTCTTCATTACTTTATTACATGCCTTTTAATTTCATAATTTTATAAATTTCATATATTTCATGTTAAACAATTTTAAATTTCTTTAATCATTTATTTAGTACCAAAATTAAATTATTATAACTCAAGTATTTGTAAATTCGATAATTTAAACTTCTATTACCACCTAAAATAATTTATATACTTGTCAAATACATATCAATAATCTTTAATTGATATAATTTTATTGTCAATATTTCAATTACGGTACATAATTTTTTTTACAGGTAGTTAAATAAAAAATTACAATCATATATAGAGAAAAATTATTCAGTACTTTATTTAGCATATGACAAACTCGCTATCCCAGGAACCATATTTTAATTTTTTAATATATATTTTTGTAGCTCTATGGTTAAGGATAGACTTAAGGGTGTTTAAAGTATTTACTATTTAGTTAAGGGATTGGTCTGAAATAATTTAGACAATGATATTGGGTTGAAGGCAGCCCAAACACCGGTCCCTCTTACCGGACGAAGCCCATTAAAAAAAAAACTAATGTTATTTTACTATATAAACTTACAATGAGGTTTTCTTTTTTAAAACGCAACATAGAACTCAATATATTATAATTAATTTATATCATATATTATTTAATTAACAATATGGGGGTAATTAAATGAATTTAACTAATTTAAATGCCCAAATTCACCGAAACAGACTTATTGAAAGAGTTTCTGATTAATTCCCTTTTTTAAATATACAACCTTATTTCGAGAAAATTATTTTTATTCTAATATTAATTAATTAATATTAGAATAATTTAAATTTCATAAAAATAATATGAAAAGGAGGGTAAATTTCTTAAGATGGAAAATTGATTGTTACATAGTAAAAACTAAAAATATGATTAAATGTGAGTTGGAGACAGAGAAATAAATTAGTTAGAAGTAAGGAAAAAATATAGTGATGTCAGAGAACAACAAATATTAATTATCTAAACTTAAATATTAATGAGATTTAGTTGATTATGAAAGATATTTATAAAAATCCTTTTCTTAATATAGTTAAGTCTGTCTGAAAATTTAAGCCAAAATTGGAACAGAATATATAGTAAAAAAATCTTTGTATAATTAAGTTCATCCAAATCTATTTGACAATTCAAACGAATTTTGGGCAGATTATGTAAATTTCTATTTTGATGGCTAAACTCAATTAAAAAATTTCAAATTCTGAGGTGAATTTTAGAGACATTACATAACTTATTATATTATAGATTTGTTTTTGCAAAGTTTGTTTCAAGAACAAATTTTAGTTAGAAAAGAGAAAATAAAACATCTGGTTAAAATTTGATTCAAAATGTGAAATTTTCAATAGCCATACATAATTTTATCTTTTAGAAAATTCTGACATGTAAAATTATGAGATCGAGACTTGAATAGGGAGTGATGCTTAAGTAAAAATGTGAAATCATTCGAAAAATTGTTGTTTCCATTTTTGAAGGAAGAAACATAAAAGAAGAAGAAAACAGAAAAAATAGAATTGTTATTAGGAAAAGAAGATAAAGCATTGGTATAAGTTAGTTTAAGTAACCAAAATGCATGGAGAGGATTTTCTTGCTGTTGTGTGGGGACCACAAGTGCCGTTAATTATACATTTTAGAATCCAAACTAACGCGCTTTCTTCTGCAATCACCTTTTGTGTGAACCATCCTACTCTTTTTCTTTTTCTTTTTAAATAATTGCTACCTTTTATTTTTATTTTTATTTTATAAGATATGTTACCAATGAAGAAAACAAAAATAATATTTGCATTTCAACATTTAATGCATTTTATACTACCTTACAAGAATAAAAAGAATTTCATGTTTTAGAATGTATATTTTTATTTTACTACCTAAACAAATTATCTAAAAATAATTACTATATAATTTCTATGTATAAACTATTGCCACTGTACATGGCCCAAAACTTCTAAACTTCTGAGGATTTGGAGAAGAAATTAACCATGATCATAGGTGATCTTCAAGCTTTTATCTTGCTTTAATATTTTTATGTTTCCTGTCAGGAAAAAAAAAATCTAAATGGTTACAGACAATAACAACCTACCGACAAATAAAAAGAAAATTGTTGGGACATATATATGTAGATATATCACTTTGAAGAATAGTATCATTTTTTTTTTCTTCTTATCTCTCATTATTATAATAAATTATATAAAAGAAACATCAGTCACGTTTGAATTTCCATTTCCTTTCCATGCCCCAAACGTATTAAACATTATGTAATACTTTAGGCATCTGATAGATATTATAAGAGTTGAAATAGGAGACAAGACAAGGTATGATTTTAGAGCATAGTTTAAGAAAGAGATGGATGTAATGTAAGTTGTCTATCCAAAGAAGAAAACTAAAGAGACAGTTGCACGACTCATAATTGGATGCCCTGTAAGCTGAGGACACTGCTTTAGTGATACCAATATAATTGTAAATTTAGTTTCTCCCTGTAATATTATATTCGTGATTTTTTTCACCAAATTTTTAATTTCCTAATTTTAGGATTTTATAAAATTGACAATTTTAAGTACTATTTTTAATTGTTTTTGCTGATTGTTGAGATGTCATGAATTAAGATTAATTAAATAACATGATGATTAATATTTAATTGTATTTATATTAAACTTATTTTTATTTTTATTTTATTTTTATCTCTTTTTTTATTTTTAACTTTAAGGATTAAAAGTATAATTTAGTTTAAATATTACTACAACGAACCATATAGTTCCTATATTAGACGTTATATTTACTAGTAATGAACCAACTACTAATTTAGGATTATATATATACATACATATACGAGAATATGTATTATATATCCTCCATATAAAGGTAAAACAACTATACAAATATACATAATATAAGTACGGTATTCTAGTAAAAGCAAATCATACAACATAAATTGTCGATCAAGCAACTCCTATACATAATACTACACAGCAATAACACCAAAAAGACTTCACTTTACCATTCACTAGATGGTCTCCATTATACATCATCTTAGTATATCCCTACTTTGCTCCTATATTAAGTATAATCATCGCAATCCAAATCACATGAAAACATACAGGGGTAAGTTAGAATTTAAAGCATCAACATATACAACAAGATTTTACAACACAACTCATATTTTTCAGCATCAACATTTTAATACATTCAAATCTATCAATTTTACAACTACATCTACTACAAAACAAGGTCATCTTAAACAAGACAACATCAACAACTCAATTTTCAACACATTAACATACTTCATCACAGATTAGCATTGCATATGAACAACACAATTCAATCAACATCTCATATGCATAACACAACAACTATATGTGTTAACACACATTTCAACTAGGAGATCTCCTACAACATAGGATAAATAATTTAAATGACTTGATCTTATCAAACCAACAATATGGGATATGATGATCTTTTTTGCTTACTAGATCAACAACAAATTGAATATCAATCCACAATATAACAATTTAGTTTCTCGAATGTTACCACTTAAACAAGGAGTCTAGTTCTATTATATGGGTAGAACAACTAGATATAAGTCTACCATGACATTGACAAACTTAATTAAGCCTCCTATGAGATTAGTCCACCGATTACCATCTAAATACTACACCCTTTTAATACTTCATTAAGAACTAAGTTTCTGACTTCGTACTTTACTTAGTTAGTCACTTGTAGTTAGTATAACTCAATCTGAACCCTATACTTTGATTGCTTTGTACATATGTCTTGACCTTACTCACACACGATACCAACAAAGTCATAGAGAAGACTCAACACAACTATTAAGGGTTAACTTTCCAATAAGAGTTTTTTAACCAATTGGGCTCTTAAAACACTACAACATAATACCACACAATGGGATATACAACTTTGAAAAAACTCTCCTCTAGTCATAGGTTGGTCATCACAACTCAATAACATCATACATAAATGCCTAAAGCATTCTCAAGCATGAATTATCTCAACAACACAACAACATAATGCTTATAGCAATTTCAACACAGAATCACACAACCTACAATTCGTCTCAACTTTCAAATAACAACTTGCAACATAATCATCACATACAACCTCATCCATGCAACTGATTCATCCTCATTTAGTCATCAAACAACTCAATCAACAAGTATTCCAGAACTCATCAAATCAAACATGTAAATTAGATCGTATAATATTTTAAATTCAATTCAGCAGTACGTATAAATATGTATTTTGGGATTTGATCCATATTTATAATTCGAATGTAATTTGAAGATTATAAATGTTATTTTTTTATTTATAAATTTAAATGTTGTAATTAGTATCATGATATGTGAAAATTTGTTTCATCTTTTGCCAGATATCTTGATAAATGAAATTGCGAGATTAATACTTGTGTAGTGACATGTAAGAAATTATAGAATATGACAAAAAAAATATTATAAAATGCATAATTTATTATAAAGTAACTCCTTAACATGATAAAAATCTTTAGTGTTTTTTTTTTTGACAACCAAAGTCTTAAGTACTTAAGATATGTACGTACTTGAATTAAGAAGTTATTTTTATTTTTTTTTGGTGTTGAATTAAGAAGTTATTTAATTAATATATCAGAAAGGGTAAATTAAGAAACTTGGTAAAGGTAAACAACGGTGGAGAGTTACGGGCAGAGGAGATTAAAAATGCTTACAAATATTATTCTGTAATTTTGGTTTTGATAATGATATTTTCATCCGTAAATATAGACTTACTAAATCGAATCACGTAAAACTTGTGTAATGGGTTATAATAATGCATTTGCTAATCACTCATATTTATCAAAGCAAGTGGAAAAAGGGATGAAGATGGAACATTTTGAAGACCTTGTTTTATGAGCATTAATGATATATAGCAATGCTTTAGAAATTTTAGAAATTATTAAAATGATTTTTCCTCTTTTAATAAATTTTTTTCATTTATTAATAAATGTCGTTTTGCTTATTTAAAACTAAATTTTTCATGCTTGCCATATTCAAGATTATTTTCAAGTTTGTGTCAGGGTTAACAAATTTATCTTCGTAATAAACTATTTCCCTATAAAAAAAATTGTGAAAATTTACAAAAGTGATTATCATGTATGATTCTTCTACAAATATATTTTTTTTAAAAAAAAAAACAGCATAAATTTCTTTAAAATGAGCCTATTAAATCAAAATTTATTACCTAAAAGTCATTTTAATCAAGTTGTTTGATCAGATGTTTCTCTAACTATATATATTATAAGATTTCAATTGAAATAAAACATTATTTCATACTTATGAAAAAGATTCGAATTATAAATAATTTGATTAAAAAACATAACAAGTATTATTTATTTTAACTCACATCAATTTTCATATTATTTATTAAAATTCAGTATCATATATTTGGAAAAAAAAAATTAACTGTTTTAGAATTTTTTTTAAAAAAAATTACAAAAATAAATATCCCCACACTTTATTTACAAAAATAAAACTTTACTATAACAAGTCAGAATTCGGTTCAATGGTTTCTGGTAATTTAAAAATTATATAAAAAAAAAATGTAAGGAGACCACTGTAGTCAGGTCAGAATTTGATTCCCTAGAGATCAAATTCTGACCTGTTACAGTAAAGGAGTTTATTTTTGTAAATAAAATATGGAGGAGTTTATTTTTGTATTTTTTTAAAAAAAATTCACATTTGGAATTAGCAAAAGTATTTTTTGTAGCCTTAATTCAAAAAGAAGCTATAATGGTCTATAAAATTTTTTCATGAATCTGAGGATGTGGGCCCTGAAGCCAGAATCGGACTGAATTGCTTGTAACTGAACGACCCATTTTCTTCCAAATCCTATGTCTAAAAGATTAAACTATGAGATATTTGCCTTTTTTAAGCACCACTATCCTTCCTACTTCTCTATTTTGTCTCACAACAAACTCTCTCTTTTGGAAAACAATTCCAAATCCCTCTGTCCCACATTGTCTATATGAAACTACTGTTTCCTACTCTGCATATTATCTAGTTTTCTTACCTTCTAGTATAGGTAATTTACAAGTAATTACTTTCTTCATTTAAGGGCCTCAATTTTTCAATTTAAAGCAAGATTCAAATGATCAAATCTCAAACATATTTTTCAGTGAATGTTCAAATTCTGGTGTCTAACTGTTGTGTCTTTTTCCTTCTTTGTTTTTTCTTTTCCCCTTCTTAGGTGATATTTTTTGTATTCACTCACATGGTATGTTCTTTTTCTTTTATTTTAAATTTGTGATTCTGTTGATTTGTGTCAACTACTTCTGCAGAAAGAGCAATGAGTACAGGAGACAGGCAAAGAATGCATGAACAAAGTGGTTGCTTTGATCCCAACACAATGGGAGAAAGTGTTACCTCTCTAAAGGATAACTTTCCTCAAAACCCTCTACCTCCATCACCTATGGTTGTGGTAGGCAACACCACAAACAGCAATAGCTTTGAAGAGAATCTCAAGCTTTCTGTGGATGAGCTCTCCTACAACCATCACAATCCAGAAGATGTCTCCACCTATGCAAATGGAGTCACTGCCTCATCAATTGACATCTCACATCCACAACATCTAGGTTTGAACATGGGGAACACCTTTAACAACAACAACAACAACATGGATAACCATTTGGTGCAAGAGGTGATTGATGCCCTTTCCTATCAGCACTCCACTTGGGACCAGGAATCACAAGACATGGCATATGCTAATCACACACAACAACAACAACAACCAAATGAACAACAATTTCAACAAAGTCAAAGCTACAACCCCTCTTCCATACTAGACCCTCCTTACCCTTCACCAGATCTCCTAAACCTTCTCCACTTACCAAGATGCTCAGCCTCATCTTTGCTCACAAACCCAACTCCAAATTTTCAAAATCCAATGGCCTTTCTTGGAGAGTTTCCAATAGGATCAGACAACACAAGTGCATGTGCATCCTCAGTTTTGTATGATCCTCTATTCCATCTCAACCTGCCTCCACAGCCTCCAGCCCTCAGAGAGCTGTTTCAGTCTCTCCCCCGTGGCTACAGCTTGCCAACCAACTCCAGGAATGGTTCACTCTTTGGTGGAGGGGATGAGATGGAGCCAGATGACATGGGAGTGCTCGAATTCAACAGGGTCACACCTTCTGTTGCCAAAGGAAGGGGTGGCAAAGCTACCAAACATTTTGCAACTGAGAAACAAAGAAGAGAGCAACTCAATGGAAAATACAAAATCTTGAGGAGTCTCATCCCAAACCCCACCAAGGTATTATGAACTTTTTACAATGTTTATTTTTAGCCCCCTAAAGAATTCAAAAGTCAGATACAATACCATTTGTGCAATTGGTGTTGATCTTAAACTCCAATTTCGGAGAACAACATCAACTATACTTATGGTAGTGTACCTAAGTTTTGTTCATAGAATAAATCATCTTTTGATCTCTCATTTATGAAATGATTTTGTCCTTCACAACAAATTATATCTTTATTTTGTCTCATTTATGAAAACAAAGACCAAAAAGAGACGTTTTATTTTTTTGAGGAATACATTTTCTTTTCTATGGATCTAACACAGATTGATAGAGCATCTGTGGTGGGAGATGCCATTGACTATATAAGAGAACTGATTAGAACAGTCAATGAGCTCAAACTATTGGTGGAGAAGAAAAGATATGGGAAGGAGAGGTGCAAGAGGCCAAAAACAGAAGAAGATGCTGCTGAGAGCTGTAACATAAAGCCTTTTAGTGATCCAGACGGGGGCATAAGAACCTCATGGCTCCAGAGGAAATCCAAAGACAGTGAGGTTGATGTCCGAATTATCGACGATGATGTCACAATCAAACTCTTTCAGAGGAAGAAGATTAACTGTCTGGTGTTTGTCTCCAAAGTTCTGGATGAACTTCAGCTGGAACTTCACCATGTTGCAGGTGGACATGTTGGTGAATATTGCAGCTTCTTGTTTAATAGCAAGGTTGACATAAAACTAACTGTGTAGTTATAAATTCCTTGCATGAACAGAATTATCGCCTTGTTGTTTGTGGTTGTATATTTAACTGTGACTTGTTTCACTGTGGCAGATAATTGAAGGTTCTTCTGTCTATGCAAGTGCCATAGCCAATAGGGTGATTGATGTTTTGGACACTCAATACGCAGCCGCAGTTCCACATACAAACAGCTATTAGAGAAGGAAAATATAGTGTCAAGATCAGTCATTACATGCTTAACTTGTTTAGTAATGATTATAATAATGATATTAATAAGTTCATGGACACAAACAGATAGGAAAATTTATTAGTTCAACAATTTCATACTTATTCATGATAAAGTTTCTTCAATTCTGATACAAGGATATTGTTAAACTTTAATTTGGAGTCGGAGTGACACAACAAAGTTATTTTGCTAGTGTTATACACAAAGGCTTTTTATTTTCTCTTACATTTTAACTTTGTATTTTAGTTTAGCAACAGGCATTATGCCCGATGAAGAAATGAATGCATTATGTTATTTTTACAAATGACCATTGAGTGGTTGAGTCATGCTCGGCTTTTCCTAATTTTGGCATGTAACTACTTAATTATAGTTATAATTCTCACTGTTTTCCATTTCCACGAGAGATTTGTCAATGACATGAAATCAGCATTGCTGCAACAAGTAAAAAAATAAATAAATGAAATTACTTTTTATATAAAATTATTATAATAGTAACAACTAAATTATGCATATATATATATATATATATATATATTAATTTAAATAATTATTTACATGATATGTATTTTTTTAGTTGGTTTTATAGATTACATTTTAATGTTATATGTTACATCAAGGAAACAAATTCTCTACCACATTAAAATGTCAACATTTTATCTAAAATGAAATTCCAACCATATAAATATACAAAATCAAATGATTGTATAAATAAGTATAACATATATAATAAAATTATATATAATAGAAATTATATATATATATATATATGTGTGTGTGTGTGTGTGTGTGTGTGTTTGTGTAATAGGTTAATTTCATAATAGTAGAAAAATAAAAATAAAAAATTAGTTCAAATTAAGTGTTCCTTATGATTTCAAGATGTGCATAGTAAAGATATTATAAAAAAAAATAAGTAAAAGAATAAAATCAAAAGGTAAAAAAGGAATTTATGTATTGAAATTGAAATAATTTATTGTAAGATAAATGCTATTAATACAATATCTAATACACTCTCTTGATTATACTCATTTATATTAAGTAAAATTCATTAAAAATTATAATTTTATAAGTTTCAATTCTTATTTAAGGAATTTCACTCATAATTTTGCAGTTTTCAATCTATTTTAACCAATAAAAAATATTAAAATATCAAATGGGCATTACTAGTAGTCTTCCTCATTACAATATTAAGAGTAGCTTAGATAAGTAATTTAACTTATACGTGAATATTGGTTAATTAAATGAATAAAAAAAAGGAGGGCAAAACAAAAGGGTGAATTGAATTTGATGAATAATAAATCTTGAAGGTGAGAAATGTTTAAAATACAGATACAGATATTATATGGTGCTAACAGTTTACATTCTGTAAGTATAAATGGATTTGGTTTATAGAGTATTAAATAATAAATTCATGTCATTAACATTTTTGCGGACTAAAATTCAAAATACTAGTCTCTTCTAGAAGAATTTAACTCTTAATAAAGAAAGAACTCACAATTGGAAGAAATAAATGAGTCTATACATCTGAATTCAGACTTGGTGTTCTGTAAACTATATTCCCTGTGCCCGAAAAAATACAGCTAAATTTAACTACAAAATTTATTGTCACATCAATCACAATGCCTATATTGGTTGGCTAGTATCTCAGGTCTCAAAAGAGAATAATGACATGGCGCCAGCCAAGCCAGTTACACTAAAACCCTTTTGATTGTGAAAGGGGGGAGTATTAAGGGAAAGGGTTGCCTCCAAGATAAGAGGGATAGAAAGAGAGCAAACGAAAACAGAAAATGGTCACCAGTCTATCTTTAAACTACTCAAAGTAAGCAAGAAAAGCTCATCTCTAAGACTGTGAATACAGCAAAATTCATCTCCATGATTTCCAAGCTTTGCTAACTTTCTTAGCAAGATACCTGCTAGCATTTACGCCACCAACAGCCAGAAAGCCAGACATGGCTTGTCGTGCACTTGAAACCATTACTCTTCGCCTCAAAATCCTCTGCAAGCAATTTGCAGCCTCTTCTCTTGTACTGATTTTAGTATCATGTATGACTATACCTGAAATCATAATATCCCTTTTCACAATTTGGCACATATCACTAAACCCTAAACCATTCAGAGCTACAATCTTACCACCATCAAGTACCATCAAAAGATTAAAATAGCTCTAAGAAAATCAATCAAGTCCAGTTCACCGATAATTTCTCAAAAAAATAGAGTTAATTATATCAGCCCCTCCTCTTCCCCTTTCAGGGATTTGAACCTCAACAATATTAGCCATAAGAACTAAAGCAATAATTCATTAACAAATCAAACAATATTATAAGCATACCAGTTTCCCTTAATTTTGTTTTCTCTCCTTCCTTGATGCTCATCTGGCTTCTGATTGATGGAGGAAGAGCAGACACTAGAGAGCAAACAACTGATAAGTCACAATCCTGTTTTAAATAGTAAGTTAGTTTCTTTACTTGGTATGTAAACTCTGAAGATACATATATATACAGCTTGCGTGCTTCTGCAAGGTATTTTGACTAACAAAATTTTTATGCAGTGAAAAGAAGCTTTTCCATTACACAATATAAATACATGACCCAAAGTACCGAACATTGTCAATAAATGTGATGAAAATATATATAAAGTAATGATTTTCTAGAACAGGAAAAAAAAATCTATAACGTATCTTCAAAATATAAAACCTCAAGAATGTCATCAACATTAATAGCAATCAAAGGTGAAAACTATAATATCTAGAAGATGAAAAAACAAAGAATAGCAGGAAAAAATTGCTTATATTTCTCCTTCTTAACATTACATCTCATAGGATACACAACTTCTTTTTGTAATAAAAATTTTAGGGGGACTGGATAGCATCCCAGTCCAAGTTAGTAAAAAAGTCAAGAATTAAGGTATAATAAATATAGGAAATAAGAACTACAAGTTTGTTTGCAATATTTAAATTTCAAGTGGTAATACTTCAGCATAGAGTTTAAGGCATAACAAAGCTAAATTCCTTAAAATGCATGATAAAAAAACGAGAGAACTACTATTCAGGATACTTGGTTAATACTAATATATTCCCAATTACAATGAATGAACCCAAAAATAAATGACTAATCAAATTGTTTGAATGTTGTCAACCATGTTTTTAGTTCGTCATCCTAATTTGGAAATATGTTAAAATATCCTAATTTGTAATCTGTAATCCTCCAAAAAAGCAATACCAAATAATAAAGACCTGAGAGACATGTATTTGATTATTGGCAGTTGATGAAAGCCTCAATAACTTCTTAGCCTCGTATTCTTCGAGAAATGGCTTATACATCGAGTGGAATAGATCAAACTGTCCATTGACAATCTTTTTCACCTGGCCAGATTGTGAACAAAAGGAACCTCAGAAAAAAAAGCATAAGTAAAATAGGCTCCATATATGATCAATCTGTCTTCCTTCACAAAGAACATGCCACAAACACAAATAGTTTTCCAGCAGG
>NW_017984107.1:528688-540072 GCF_000340665.2 Cajanus cajan | reverse complement strand
AGCAGGAATCTGCCAGTCCCTAAGACAACAAAAGGATACATACAGAAACTGTTCACTAATTTCAGTAGATAATTCTAATCATATTAAGTGAGAATACAACCTGACTATCAAGGATGGGCATGTTCATATCAGTGAAATGACTAATATCCAATGTTTCACATCTTCACTACAAGAAACGTGTAAAACAAAATAACTATAAAGAGACAACTTGTAATTTAGAAAGGCGGCAGTATCTAAAGCATTAGCCAGAATTTGTGACCAGACTGACTTTAACCACTGTATACACATGCTCCTCAGTCCTCACATGGGATGGTATCAAGTAAGCATGGAGAGTTTATATATATCAGAACTTAAAAGACATTAACATTTCCATACCACATCCTACTCAGGTAGAAAAAGGAATACCTTGTTTTTATCCTCAGCAAATAGCATGCGCACGTCACCTGTGTATGAGAGACTACATACTTTGGCATATAGATCTGCCTGCAAGGGTATGCTTGAATTATTTCAGTTGTTCCAACTCTCAAAATAAATAATTTAATAAGAAAGAAGAATACCTCTGTGAATTCTGATGGAAGCAGAAGAAGAGCAGCTGACACTGCAGCTCTCAAGTTAACAGAGTTGGTGCTGTTAACATCTAAATTATCAACAACAATATGAACCTGCATGAAACACATCCGTAACCCTCAATCATGTATTGAAAATATCAGGAAAAAAAATTGAGGAGAGACAAACTATGAGATAGATATGTGACACCAGCACTAGAGCAGTGTTGCATGATTTATGGTACATTTTGGTATGTTGTATGCATACAGTACAAGTATATAGTACAGGAATTTTCTTGATATGTGGTATAAGGCATAAACTTAGTTGGTTTGCTATTTAGGATCCAAATTAACCTAGAATTGGATTACAGCATTACCACATATAAACATCCTATAATTGAATAGGCTCTTTTGCTTATTTTAGAACACTAGCCCATAATTTCTTTTATTTTATTATTTTTCCTATCTGAATGATGCTGAGATTCTGAGAACTAGGGATTTATTTTTTTGACCTTCTATCTCTTTCCCCCCACACAGCCGCCTCCCTATCCTTCCTCTTCTTTGTAACAGCAATGCCTTTCTGTTTTCTTTTTTCTTTTTTTCCTCCTCTATGCCACTAGAGTTGCTCGCATTTAGATCTACCTTCACTGCTAGTTACAACAGTAATCTGAGAATAAGAGGTGAATCATAAAGCTTAAAAGTACTTACTATACACTAATATCTTCCTAGCTAAACATGAGAAAATATAAATTAGCATAGATGCTAAAAATAAAATATCTTTAGTTCTTTTATCCAGAGAGAATTTGATAAGTGAAAATTAAGAATATTGTAAACACACTAGCTTAGAGCTCAGGAAATATCAAGAATTAAATGATTAGGAAAAAAAGGTAATATACTGGTTTTTGTAACCGACCACACAAGTAGAATTTCTCCCAATACTGTACATCTTGAAGTAAGTCATGCATTCGAACAACCCCATACTTGAACAGCTGCATAAATTTACTTATAGAGATGAGGAACTCATGAAAAAGGTAATCTTGATTTAACAAATCAGCCAAAAAAAAAAAATGTTATGAACAACCAAAAAATATCCCAGTATTCTCAATTAAATGCTCTGGAAGGTGAGTTTGCAGAAACTGAACTCTGGGTCTGATTCACATACCACACCACCAAGTCATAAGGCTATCAATACCTTTCCATTCCAAGTAACAAAAGGGTTGAAATGCACTCCCACACCAACTTTATCAGCAACTCCGGTAATCTTACATGTTACATCAAGATACAGCATGAGATATGATCATCATCTAATAACCCAAGCAAGACACAAGAGTCCAAAAACAAAAGAAAACTAAATTTGAGCAAGTACCAGCCTCTCCCCACCAAGGTTAACCATCCATGACGCATAGTGATGCTTGTTCAATTTCAGATTCTTGATTGATGCCATTGCAAAAAGAATAAAATGAAAATTAAAAAAATTTAAAAAGTATGAGAAGGGCAATCAAATAATACTATACAACTCATAACACAAGTACACAACATGTCATCACATATCAGTACCTCAGAATGCCACTGCTTTGGGTCACATACACCAAGAATATAATCTGTCATGGTTGTCTAGAAACACAAAAACACAGAACAGAGAACAAATATTAAAAAAAAAACAACTAAAGGGTGAATGAATAAATAAAAAAGAGGCCTGGAATGGAGAAGAGGAACAACAACAAAAACAATTTATGGGTGTGAAACAAAAGGGACCTTATCGTTGTTGGATGGATGAAGAGATGATCCATAGACGCAGGCAAATTCAATGGGGGGAAGAACTTGAAGAAAACTTCGAAATGTTGTATTATCCATGATGTTTGTGGCTACAACGACCAGTGTACGCTCAACTTCAACTCAGCAAGTAAACTTTTTATATTGGGCATTGAGGTTCACAATGCTGTCATCAGAACTTAAGTATTAGTAGCTTGAAAAGGGTGCAAGAGTAGAAACCAATATGTTTGAAGGGAGGGATTGATGGGGAGTTTCTTCGAACAGTTTAAGTGCATCGGAGTGACAAACAGAGTATGAGTAAGCTAGTGAGGAAAAAGGGTAATGCATGACCCAAAGGTTAATCAGGCCTAATCTGTTTAAACAGTCTCTCCATGTTCAAGTGTTCAGACCGAGAGCACTGGGTCAATGGTCTAACTGGTGAGTCACTAAGACTATTAAAAATTTTGAAAATATTCATGTCATACATATTTCATAGCATGCCTTAAAAGTCAAAAAGAAAAATCACAGTAGAGTCTAACATAAGTTCCAATGTCACTTGTGAGCTCAAACACATAACAAAACTCACAAATAAGTTTTAAACATAATCAAACAAGTTCTAAACAAGTCCGGAATTTATTTATGTCCAAGGAGTAAAACTTGTGGCAAATTCTGAAATGTGAAATAAGAACCACCATGGCACAGCAAAAGAGCAATTTACTAATTAGGAGCAACAACAACCTACAATTACACATTTACCATTTACAACAGATTGAACAGAACAATTAGTTTAGGCATAACATTACACATTTAGAATTTAAAAACAGAAATAACAGAACAATTAACCAAATTAGTGAAAATGTGAAATTACTAAGAGTTGCAACTAGCAAAACACCACTACGGACTCCAAAATTAGCAAAGTGAAAAAGGAGTGTTCAGACGGACTGCGGAGTACCTTGCGCAACGGGAACAGAGGCGGAGTGCGGAGGGCTTAGGGTTGTCGTTAGACACGCGAGGCTCACGTGCATTCGCTGCCTCTGACTCGCACCTCGCTGGTGTAGTTCATTATGGTATAATACTCTATTATTACCAATAGATTACCAATTTCCTCAAAATTCATTTTGGTTAGTTTATTTTAATGTTTAAATTCACTCCCTACAAGTCAAAAACCTACATTTTAACTCCATGTGATTGGTGTAAAAAAAATGTGATTTTGACTAAATTGCAACTCAGAAATTATTCAAATTAACATTTTCAAACAAAATGACTAAATCAGGCCCATATTGTTCATCATCTCGTCCATGTGACTAAAGTAAGACCTTGTGCGTAGATTAACAAATGTGGAATGTGTTTTGCTAATGATATTTGCAAAAGTTGATATACTTTTCCTCGTGTCTTTTGAAAGAGTTGCTCAAATGGGTCATTAATTGAAAATTAGTATAGTTTCATTTAACTTTGACATGAATGAAACCTAGAGATATATCAGCCAATCAAAAATATTATTGGTATGATTTTGATATCAGTAATCAATAACATTTTTTTATCAAATCAATAATATTTTTTGAATCATTTTTAAAATGATTATTATAAAAAAAACAATAAAGTTATCATGTATAACAATTTTTAATTGAACATGTATTATTTATTCAGTAATTAACATAATAAAATAAATAATTATGAAATTCGTGAAATCCAATGTTACACATTTTATTGAATTGCGTATTAGCACATGTTTAATTAGAACTTGATAACAAACTGTATTTGTTAACAATAATGAACTCTTACTTTTAAAATTTTGAATCTTCTCTCATAGACGATTTACATGTTTGGAACTACATTCCAAATCCATGTTGGAGTGGATTGAATGCAAAAGCTACGTTGTATAGTGTTTGATTTGGTATCAGGTACTCCGAAAGCGCATCAATATTGGAGCGTGTTTCAAGATTTTAACCATTAATCAAACACTGGCAACGTTAAAACAAATGCACATACATAAGTGAAGGAGGGCATGTTTGCTTATTCGTTTGTGATCCACATTCACATCCAAAATAACACAGTATTCAAATTGCAACCTCTCAAGACTTTTAAATAACCACCTTCAATTATTCTTGTTATTTATTTTAATTAAAAAAAACTAAGAGACACACAAATGCCTCTTTCTCACTATTTCATATAATATGCTAATATGCTTTCAATCTCTTTTACTTACCGGAAGTTTTACTTTCTTTTGAAACTTGGATTTTTATGAACATTTCTCTGTCTGCCTCTTCAATTTTCACTCCTAAATTGTTCGAATATAGCAATTTTTTGTTGGATTCGGCCGGAGAGAATAATATGCCTATTTACATAAGAAACCTTAAAAGGAGCATCATACAACCATAAAATATCTGAAAAGCAAATAACCAATCACAAATCAGCTATTCTAAAATAACATCATACAATATGTACAATAAACTGAAGTCAATAATCATTTTATCTACTTTTGTCAGGTAAGAAATAGTGCGTAATACTAGAACCTCGTTTAACCACATTAGACCGTTTATGCGGCCTAAGCCAGGTTCGAAACTCTTGCTGAATTTCTGGTGGTAATTCATCGATGATAGAAGGGTCAATTTCATCAATGTTATAACTCCAAGCTTGCCTTCTTCCTTGTGGTATATTACCTACGCTACATCCACTCTTGTTTGCATCAATCTCTTCATGAGGGTGCTCAGCAGGCTGCCCAACTCGATTAGGAGTTGAATAACTATCATCGGCAGACTGAGATCCTGTCATATTGATGATATTAGGATGAGAAATAGAGACAGGATCTCATAAATATAATAAAAGGAATAGGATCAGAAAATTACCATGTGATGATGATATTTTAACACCCTCGGCATTTGTAACATTCTTCTGCTCCGATGAAGACTGGGAATTGTGGTAATTACTGAAGAAATTTGTAATTGAAGAATTCCCCTGCCACAAAAATAATTCTTATTGTAAAAACTAAAATGCAATAGATTCATAGCTAAAACTCCTTATCATCATTCTATCAGCATAAGCTATTATAATTTATTACTCTTTCGGTTAAGGGAAAACCTAGAAGTTGATTTGTTGATATGACACTGCCATTTTTCATATATCAAGGCATATTACAAACTAGAACAACCAGATAGGGAGCCAAGATTCTGAAAATTGAAAAAATTATTGAATAGGCTGAGGGACTTATGCGATCATAGTTGAAACATGGTCAAACCAGACTACACAAATGGCGTGAGACATTATCCCCGCCATTTTCCTATTAAAGTCAGTAATTGCATGTTATTCAAGTCCCGCACTGAAGCACCAAAGCATCCATTCATTCCAGCATCTATAAAATCCAAGACACTAGTCGCATGCCTTACTCGGATGCTTTATGAAGTATGCATTTTAACATCTATCCATCTGAATCTGAAACACGAGCCTATGGCTTATTTGGGCCATCATAGTTGGCTAGTGGCTTAGTCTGTGTTGTTTTTTAACACAAACATAATGAAAGATATGCTACAAGTATTAGCTGAAAAATGTGTGTGTCTCTTCAAAACCACATCGGTTTTGGTATTAGCTAAAAATTATTAAAGAAAAGTTTGAACCATGTGACCCTGTGGACAAGAATTGCACAGACAACCGGTCTCAGACTTGAAATAAATGATTTATATGCTGTAACTGGATCCGTAAGTAACTGATTTCTGGTTAAGTTACCAACTTAACCAGTTCAATTCTGTTTGCAGAACTACGATAAGAATTTGAAAGAAAAAAAAAGAAGAAAATAAATTCTCTTGGTCAAGAACAGTACTTAACAGCACACCACCCATCCTAGATACTTGCGACACAGGATTATAATTGATTTGAAGGTTTTTATGCTCATGATTGCACTTAAGACATGCTAAACTATATCAGTATATCTCGATTAAAAAAAAACTATATAAACAATAGCTAAATAACATCACAAAGCATACTTGAAGCTGCTTTCCTGCTCTCTTTTTCTTCCCAACTGCTTTCAAACCAGAGATATTTGAAACAAGCCTGTGATCTTTTGCAGGTAAATCTCTACGTGACTCATCATGTATCATTCTGTCTTCACTTCCTGAATTAGAAAACAATCATAATCTCAAAAGGAAACAAGAGAAGTGAGAATGATGAGCTAAAACCAGTACCACACAGTACCTAGGGGTGACATGAGGAGGGATTCTTCAGTCAAGCTATCTGCTTTACTGGATAAATTGCACAGTGGATCCTGTAAAGTGAAAAGAGAAATCTCATGAATTATTATTGGATCTGTTTTCTACAAAAATTTGCATATAGAGAACCAAAGTCGAGGGTTTGATTCTGATAAAATATTGCATTAACAGTCAAAAAGGATACATAGCAAACTCTTTTAGTTGAATTTATATACAAACTGAACAATCTTTCCTACAAGCAAGTCATATCTTTACCTTTTACCTATGAATAAAACACATTAAAATGAGAAAACAATATTGAAGTCTGACAGAACACGAGTCAGCACAATATCTGCTAACAGCTATTAAATATTTCTACCAGATCTCAACATTAGTCATTAGAACCTTTCATAATCTATACCATCTTGCAGTCACCTAAAATCCACTATCATAAAAATCTTCTGGTAAATATGTTTATTTGAGAATACATACTTGCTTTGATATACCTGTTGATACAAAGAAGATTTTGAATGCTTCATTCCCGTGTCTTCAGGATATTCAAGCTGAGATTCATAGGGAACCAATCCCGAACAATTTTCACTACCTGCTTAAGCGTATAGCCTTCATTAAATTAAAGTGGAATTTAAGAGAGTAATTTAATAACTAATGCAACCAATGAGATGATGTAAAACCTGATGGTGCAGCTCCATCAATGACAACATCTTGAGATTGATTTGATGTAGAACTTGACGGAAATTGCCCACCGAAGTATTTAACTATTGAATGTGTCCCCTGGACGGAAATGCCATTTAAGACAAAAAATTTAAATACCAATATGCGACCCTAAAAGCTATCACTTGGCTAGGACCAACCAAAAAGGGAAAATAAAATTGCAAGGCTCATGTTAACAAGTATAAACCAAACACAGAATACATGGCTTAGAAATACCAAATACAGATACTAGTAGTATACCACATGCTACAACAATAATTACAGGTTATTTATTTCAGATGCTAGTGATGTTTGTCACTATTTTAAGGTGACCCTATCAGGAGACACAAGATGAACCCAAATCACAACAAAAATTTATTAATTCAAGCAGTTCATACTTACAGATGGTATGGACACAATTTTACTTGCAGAGACAGAAAGTGATGTTACTCCCCAGTAGTTATTTTCGCTTCCATGAGCCTTACTGCAGAAGCCCAAAAAATCACGTAACCCAGCTTGGAACAGAATTATGGCATCCTCTTGAATCTTTCTAGTCCCATATCTTAAAGGACAAGATTTAGAAGGGAACTTTCTATGTGAATCTGAATCCCCTGTCTGCAAGATAAAAACTCAAATAAAATATATGTAAAAAAACCATTGATGATGACAAAAGAAAAGTTTACAATCAGAGATGGTAAAAGAGTAAAAATGGACAAAATTGTCTGAGTAAAAGAGAATTGTGTAAAGATCAGTCTCTGAATAGCCACCTTATATGCTCTAGCATGCAGAGTCAGTGTCTGTGCAATCCGTTTGTTTAGATCCAGGTCAGAGTGTAGGCGTTCATTCAGCTCTTCACAAAGTTCATTAAGCCAGCGTTGAACCTGAAGGGAAAAAAAAAACACAAAAAGAGATGTACAAGCTTGTGAAACTACATGAGAAATAATAAATCACAATCCTGAAAATGCCAGCCAACACAAACTCTGAAATGAAACACAAACAATATTTATGAGAGCAATAAAAATATCTGATCCAAGAGGCATTAACAAATAAAGCACGAGGGGTTTTCATCATTCATCAGTAATAAGATGCTGCTGAGAGAGGCATCATCCAAACTAAAGTGCTAGGAGTACAGCTAAGATGAGAACTCTTACAGAGTCAATTGTCTTCAAAGCCTGAGGCCCAGGAAATGTCTTGCCAGAACCATGGCTCTTGGGAAGTAGTCGCCCCTCAACTTCTTCCCCACTGATTCCTCTCGCAATATTCCACAACCAAGTACTGATGTGCTGTAAAAGCTAGAATCAGGAATAGAATACCAACGGATTGAAATGAAGAAATCAAATGGATAGTCATGTGTAACTAAGTTACTAAATCAGAACTGCATCCCATCTGCCTTGAGATGAGAGGATGACATAAAAATTACTAACATAACATAGTATTTATGTAGAAAATCTTTTTTTATTACCAATACATTATTTTGTTGTAGACTTTAAAATATGAGATCCTAAGAATGATATTGTTGGTAGTATACATGTATAACATCATGTTGAAAGACAGGTACTCACCCAGTATTGATCCCATATAACTGTTGTAACTTCTCTTCTGAAAACTGAAGCAGATCACCAACGGTGTTGACTCCGAGATCAATCTGTACGGAACTCCCTAGCTTTCCCCCAAGGTGTTTCCTGAAAGTCAAGTTTTCTCCAACATTATGCTTTATAAACTCAAGGCAAAGTAGGATAATATTTAAATCTGGATGAAATACATGAGAACATCTTTTAACTAATGACATTACATTTTCTTTATTGGCAAAGATGCAAGCAACCCTTCAACAGATGAGTGTGGCACAATAGTTTGTTGTGCAGGTTTGTTCATGGCACTTGCAAGTTTAGCCAACATCTGAGAAAAGCATCAGACACTAGTTAATGGCCACAAAAAACATCAAGGACATGTCCTTAGGAAGAAAGTGGTCAGACATTTGGGACAAAATATACATACAGACATATATACATACCAACACTGCCTTTTACCTTATTATGAGCAATACCAGCAGAGCATGTGAATTCAGTCTCTTTCAGCACCTGCATCCTGAGGTCATTAACAATGAGAGCCCCACAAGCTAATAGTTTATCTTGGTAACTAGCATCACTCCTACAAAGCCACTTCCTAACTTCATCTTTGGCATCACTTCCATCCTGAATAAAAAAACAGTTTCAGTACTCCCATATACTCTCAAGCCTGTGCTACCATGATTTTATTTAAAAAGAGAAATCAAAGATGTGGTAAGTTAATCGAGTGTATTACATAACAACATTGTCATAAAAAGTTTGGTCCTATAAATGGACTAGACTGACCAGTTTGACAGGTATTTCAGTAAACCGAAAAATAGTGGTTGTACTTGTGAAACATGAAGAACTGTTTTTTATTGATTCACCAGGTTTGCAGAATTTTGATATAATGTCAGAGACTTTCCAACTAAATCAAGCAAATTCTTTCAAGACAGACAAAGAGAACCTACAAAACACAGACAATAGCCTCTGACCTGAATTTCCAGCCCTAAAACATGTGACTTGAGAACTTCCTCCTCAAAGTCCTGCATGCTTTCTGGAGGAGTTTCCATGAGCATGGCTTCAGCAGCATGAGTTAGATCAATATATACCTCATCAATTGAAGCCCTCTCGCACCGGCCCTTCTGCGAAAGAACCGAGACAACCTGAAAATTTGGAAATAGGGCACAAATCATCACAAAGGGAATAACGATCCAAAGATAAACAATTTGTGCGAAATACCTCCGAACCCGCACTCCTATACGAGTTGAGATCAGCCTTGCCACGCGCGACCGGGACTTGGACGAGTTGAATTTGCGGGCATGCCTCCTTGGCTTCATCACCACGCATTGAACTGAAACCAAAACAAAAAATTAACACTGATAAGGTGAACGCAAAGGCATAGAATAGAATACAGAGAGTAATTGTTATGTTAGTGTTACCGTTTGACACCGCATCTGCGAGCCTCGTAGCTAACAGCAATGAGGGCCCCACCTTTGTAGGAGTTGTACTGTATGACTGCAGTAGGCAAGCCTCGTAGATTAGGTTGCTTTCTCTGTTCCACTGCACAAAGTGAAATAGTCACAAAATTGAGCATTATTTGGTGAATTGAAAGGGGAAGAATAGAATATTAGAATCAGTTGACGAAGAATGGGACCTTGAACGTAGAAGCAATCCATGTCTACGTGAGCAATGACTCTTCCATCGCACGTCTCTCGCTTCGCCACCGGCATCGCTTCTGCAACCCTCCTTTCCTTTCCCTCCAAAATTCTTTTCCTTCTCTTGCCCTTTTCGCTCTGTAGTAGTGTGTGTACCACATTTTATATTCATTTTTTTTTATTTTTTTAGGTTAAACTCTAACTATTGGAAAATTTTTAAATGAGCCTCTTAACTATATTAAATGTTTAATTAAAAATTTACATGATCAAACACTCGATTATAAAAATAAAATTGAAATATTCGAATACTTCAATGATGTATTTGATAATTTAACTTTTTTATTCTTTAGGACAAATATTAAATTTGACTTCTTTTGAACATTTTTTATTTTTTTAACTTTTATTTTGATTAATTTGATATTCTTCTTAAAAAAATATTGAAAAGATTTTAAAGAGAAGTGAAGGGAGGTTTCAATGAGAATAGTAGATATTTAAGACGCGATATGTAAAAATATCTTTAAGGACGTCAAAACTACAATTTAAACAGATACAACATTAAATAAATAAAAGAATATTTTTAGTTTTTTATATTTTGTTTTTTATTGAAATTTAATATTTTTAAAAATATTAATAATTAAAAATAACCTTATTTTACAAATGATATGGGTTGCACCCTCAACCCATTTGGAAAAAAAATTTGATGCCTTTTTTATTAGAGAATATGAGACTTTCTACTAACAAATCCTTTATAATGTCTTACCCACAAATACCAAAAGGTGGATGTCATATATCAACCTTAGTTACTTGCTCTGATATAGGAATTTCTTGGGCCTTATACGAATGGGTTAACCTTTTCGTAACAATGGTATCAGAGCCTTGTTTACGAACCCGGTGTCTCGAGTTCGAACCCGGAGAGGGAAGTTACTCCTGATCACTGTTTAAAAAACCGGACCGAACCGGCCGGTCGGACCGGTTGGACCGGGAACCGGTGGTCCA
>NW_017984107.1:476648-508335 GCF_000340665.2 Cajanus cajan | reverse complement strand
GGGTCAATACGGTCCGTATTGAAGTTTTGAACTACAATACGGCCGTATTGAATTCAATACGGCCGTATTGAAGTTCAAAAAACCTCAATACGGCCGTATTGAAGTTCAGTGCAGCCGTATTGAAGTTCAGTGCAGCCGTATTGAATTCAATGCAGCCGTATTGAAGTTCAGAAACTTCAATACGGCCGTATTGAGTTCAGTGCGGCCGTATTGTAGTTTAAAATGTTCAATACGGCCGTACTGAACTTTTGGGAGGCCGTATTGGGCTTCATTCCCTCCACTTTCTTATTTTTTGCTACTCTAAGACCTCTAAACCTACAGATTGTCATCCTAGGGTCTTCCAGGGTCTTCCAGGAGTCTTTCCGGCTGACTTTCCTTTGGTCTTCGAGAGTCTTCGAGTCTTATTTCCGACCCGGACAATTTTAGGGGTCTACAGGTGGTATGCCCCGTTGGGTATTCAAGGATGGTAAACTGAAACATCTAGTCTTCAGGATCCATATGAATGTTCCATGTCGCTTCTTTTGTTGCTACATCTGAATCTTCCTTTTCACTTCAACAATGTAGATGCCCCCACATCATTTCCTTTGGGTAGATGGTGTTTACCTATAACCTTTCCCCTTAAAGCAACTGAGTGTTGGGTTGTACGCTCGATTGGGTAACAAGGATGGTAAACTTGTACCATCTAGGCTTCTGACTTGATGTAGATTCTTCTTGCTGTTCTATTTGTCGCATGGTAGTGTGTTATTTTATTTGTACCTCGTTGAAGAGGGTGTATATTGTGAGCTTAGCCTCTCTAGGCTGGACTGAAATTTAGGGCTTCACCTGACCCAATGCTAGTTTTAGGGTCTAGCAACCCTTTTTGTTGTGTTGTAGTATTTTCGTAGCTCAGCCTCTCCAGGTTGGACTGACATTTTAAGGCTTCACCCGGCCCAATGCTAGTTTTAAGGTCTAGCAACCCTCTTTGTTGTTGTAGTATTTTCGTAGCTCAACCTCTCCAGGCTGGACTGACATTTTAAAGCTTTAGCCGGCCCAATGCTAGTTTTAGGGTCTAGCAAACCTCTCTATTATTGTAGTATTTTCATAGCTTAGCCTCTACAAGTTGGACTGACATTTTAAAGCTTTAGCCGGCCCAATGCTAGTTTTAGGGTCTAGCAAACCTCTCTATTATTGTAGTATTCCACTCCCCCTTTTCCATCCTCAAATCCAAACAAACCCTAAATTCTAGTTATACATATCTAGGATCGGAGTGTCTAACGTTAAATTTGAAACATCTCTTAGATGATATAATGAGAATGCGATTTCTAAAATTACAACTATTTTATTTGTTTAGTTTTAAATTATATCTATTCATAAAAAAGGTTAAAATACATTTTTGATTTTCATATAATATTTTATTTGTAATTTTGGTCTTTAATTTAACAATTTTATTTTTCTAATTTTATAAATTTTGCAAATTTAATGTTAAGCTTCATCCATTTATTATTAAAATTATTGGTATTATAATTATATTTGATAATATTTAAGTTAGATTATATTTTTATACTTATTTTATTTTATTTTATATCATTAAAAAAATGCAATTCAACTTTTTGGCTAAATTAGAGATCAAAATTGTTATTTGTTTTTAGTGTTTATAATTTGGTGAATTATTATATGAATTTCTACGTTGAAAAATTAGTTCTTGCTTTCGATCCTGAAATATCTTAATTAGTTTTAAAAAAAATATATACAAAACTTTAATTCTATTCTAAATTGCTTACATCTTTATCTCTCAATTCATTTGACAAAATAAATTCCGTTTTAAACTGTACACTTTATTTTTTATTTTATTTTTAAAACAAATCATGTGTTTTTTTTTCCATTGGTACTCTCTGTGAACTTATATATATTATAAAAAATTCTTAATTTTTTTAAATTATATTAATTTTATTTAATATTCTTAATCTATTAATACTTTTAAAACAATAAATAAGAATACTATTTAAAATAAATATGATTAAAAATATTTGAATAAAATATAACATATGTTTTATATGAAATAAATAATACATATAATTTAATTATCTTTCTTAATATATGTGTAAAAGTGCAGGAGTATTACATAGTAGGCATGTAAGTTAACCTAATCATGGCTATTTATGAAATTGACTGTTGACTTCAAATTTAAGTGGTTTAGGTGAAAGCGAAAAAGATGACATAATTTTGCAATTGCAACCTTGACAACTAATTTCACAGTGAGAGTGAGACCAACTCAACCACCTCTGATGATGGGAACCACGTGTATCCCAACCACTAATGCTCTTCTCAAACCTCACAAGTTACCTGCGAATTTCTCTAATCTCCGTGATAGCGTTCCATGTCTGAGGTTCCTCACACCCCACCTGCGTTCCTCTCACTCTCACTTGGGAAGCAGAGTAAAGTTGGCATCTTTTTCGATGCCCAAGGCAACCCATTTGAGGGTTTCACTAGATGCACTCTCACCAACGTCTTCCTCTCCTCGGGTAATGGCGGAACATGACTTGCTCATTGTGGGTCCCGGGGTTCTTGGCCGTTTGGTTGCTCAGAAATGGCGTCAGGTAGTCTTTCATTTTCTTGGGTCAATTAGTTATCGTAAATTGAAATGTTAGCTCATGCTGATTTTTATTTTGGACATAGTACAAGTAACAAGGGCAAATATGTATGGAATGGTGTGTTTTTTTGTTTTTTAAACTTTTTGTTGCTTATATTATTTATTTCTTAAATGTGTTTTTAATATCTTGTATTTAAGATTAATTTGTTCTTTCGATCCTTCAAAATTAAAATCATTATTTTTAATTCTTGTAATTTTTAAAAATATTATTTTAATCTCTTAGATTTTCAATAATGTATCTCATGTGACAAATTGAAACAATTAAATTCTATTAAATGAGTTTAATGTGATATTTTTATTAATAAAATTTGAGGATAATGATTAAAAAAAGAATTTTTTAAATTTTACCGATTAAAAAGATTAATTTTAAATTTGAAAAATTAAAATAAATTTATTTTAAATTTAAAGAACTAAAAATATTTTTAAAATTTATTTATTATGATTTATCGGCATTTTGACTAGAATTTAAATGGTAGTCCAATCATAGACAGTTATATATAACAAAAGATGCAGTACTCTGATATTCTCTAATCAAAATTAAATTTTTATTTCAATAACATATCTATTTAAATATTAACGTGTATAACTGAAATAAAACTCCAATTCTTATAATAAAGTAACACAGGATGAATAATGTATGAGTTTTGCCATAATAAAATTGTTGAATTTGTAATAATTATTTTAAAAGTTTAGGATGACTTTTAATTAATTGACACTTTAAAAGTAAAAAAAATTTATACTAATAGAACATGACAACTATACACTTGTGACTATTCAATATTCAGTATTTTCCATCTATCTATTTATCTTTGTATCTTTGTGTGTGCAAGCAGGAAACTCCTGGTTGTGAAGTTTATGGTCAGACAGCGACCACTGATCATCACAACGAGTTGATTCAAATGGGTATTAACCCGTCTTTGAAATGGACAGAAGCTACTCACAAATTTCCGAATGTCCTTTATTGTGCTCCACCTTCCCGGACCCCAGACTATGCTGGTAATGTTAGGTGAGAAATATTGAGGGTATGACAACATGTTAATGAATTTGTTCCAACACTTAGTTATACATTAAGTATTGGTCAGTTAGTTTGGTTATTTCTAGGATTTCAGTTGGTTAACTTGTGCTAGTGCACACCTTTGTACTGGAAAATGGATCACCATTTAGGGAGTGTTCTTTATATTCTGAAATCACAAATCAGGCTTCTAAATTCCTACAAGTTGTTGTTGTGCTGATATATGATCTGGGATTTTGAATTTGGTTGAATATCATCAATAAGTTTTAAGCACCATCAATCTGTAAATTGAATCTTTTCAATATGATTATTGTTGTATATCTTGAAGTCACACGAATAAACACTACTTCATTTATATCATCATGATGTCTTTTTTTTTTCATCAGTAAAATGGTAGTTAGGGGAAAAAGAAATACTACATCATGATGTCTTTTTGTGAGCATTATCATGTAACATAATGTCAAAAGATAAAATTCTTGTTATAAACTTTTTTCACCCAGAATGCTCATCCTTAAAAAAATCTCCTCCCTTCCCTTTCCCGCTAAAACCCCACTCCCAAACATACCTTAAAACAAAACTTGAGGTGAGAAGGATGTATTAATTGCATTCAATCTCAGAATTATCAATCTTTATGAAGAAGTTGACTGGTTGATTGCATGTTTACACCGATCCTGGACAGATTGACATGGGCATCCGATCTTGTCTAACATTTGAGTATTTTTCTGAGTGTTTACATCAAGTTCCTGTAGTAATATTCAATTGGTTGGCCTGATCAACTTGGATTTTCTAAGATCGCCTCATATATACAATTTAGTTAGAGAAAAAATATATAAACTTAATGAAAGAAATTTTTTTGATATTGTAGTAGTTGTCTTCTTAAAAACTCATGTATTGATGTGGACTGTCAACTAATCAGGCTAGCTGCATTAAGCTGGAATGGTGAAGGTTCTTTCTTATTTACGTCAAGCAGTGCTCCATATGATTGTAATGATAATGGACCATGTGATGAGGTGGGTATTACATCCAAACTGTCATTTTCTTTTGTTTTTCTCAGTTTTGATTTAAATTAAGGAGATAATTCCAGCCTACGTCAAGGTACAAACTTTTTTTTTCCCCAAATAATAGTATAATATGCAAATTGTTTAATTGCATTTTGTCAATTGATAGTGTCAGATTTTCCCTTTCTGCGGGGCTTAGACGTTTGTTGATTTATCTTGATGGGATATACTTCATTTTAGGATTCTCCAGTTGTACCAATTGGGAGGAACCCTAGGACTGATGTCCTTCTAAAAGCTGAAAATGTGGTACTGGAGGTTGGTGGCTGTGTTCTAAGATTGGCAGGGTTATATATATCCTTGGTTGGACTCAAATTATTAGGACGCAAGAAATTGTTTTAACCTAAGTGATCATAGCCACTTTGCTTTTATTTCATTGCAACCTTGACCAATTTTACGAAGCAGATAGAGGTGCACACAACTATTACTTGGAAAAGGGTATTGTTGATAGTCGACCTGATCACATCCTAAATCTTATTCATTATGAGGTCAGAATGCCATTTCATCTCTAGTTATTTCTGTATTTACTTAACTTATTTTTTTGTAACCTGTTTTATATCAATGTCAATATATATTCTGGTAAGAGCTACAGATAAAGGTCGAAGTGGTGGTGGTGGTGGTGTTAATGAGCTCCAATTAGAATACTCAGTTAGCCTAGTTTGCTGATTTCTTCAAGAAATCTATTACAATAGAAAGAATCAGATTATATCCATTTAGTGGTTTAAATATGTTTTAAAACCGAAAACAGAACATGACACGTGCAGATTGCAGATTTGGGGGAAACTGAGTGAGTACAAAAATCAACTATGATGCAGAGATGCAAACTGAAAACAACATTTTTGGATTAGCTAATTTTGTTTTATAAAAAACTCGAGAATGTTGAAGAGGGAGCTTTTGGATTTTTTTCACTTCATTTCTAAGCAAAATTAAGCATGAGACTGAAGCATTATCTAAAATGTAAGCATTGGAATATAAGCAGCAATTAAAGTAAAAACTACGAACGCTTTTTTCTGTATTATTTTGGTCAAAATAGGGACCTACATCCATTCCTAAACTGTTGGGATTTTCATTCGTCAAAAATTGTTCTTTTAATCCACCCTAGCCTCTACAGCTAGGTGTTAAGAATGTTTACTACAAATCTTCAGAGCTATAGTTCACTCACAAAACTATAACTTTCTAAAAGTCGTGGTTGGGTATGGTTGCAACTTAGTGTGATGTTGTCGATGTATTAGGGTTTAAGTTGTTCTAATTTTGCTCTCAAGCTTACCCCTCTTGTACTTCTAGGAATTTCTAGAAAAGTGTTACTTTGACTTCACCTCAGTAGACTTATCAGTCTCGACACAAACATTCTTTTCGAGTCTACTAGAGCGTGTTGAATCTCCTGTACATTTGAAAGTTTGAGACCATACTTGAATGCTTCTAGTTTTGGTTCATGAATGAACTCTAGTTTTTTTTCCTTAATTTTAATTATAAGCAGTAGCCTGCTTGCTTATAAGCAAATATTAAATATAAAATGCAAGGCTCAATTAGAAACTAGTGAACCCTTTTGAAAAATGAAAACAATTTTCATAATGATCAAATTATCTAAGAACCTTTCATAGAAACTTTAGGCTAATATATTCTAGTTGAGGTTGTGCCCTGCCCTCTGTTTTCTTTTTTCTTTATCAATTTTAATCCTACTTGTCAATCTTTTATCATGTTTGTATTTCATGCCGAGACACATCTTCCTTTTAACAAGCCTTTGATGTATTCTCCTATACTTTGCATTCTTTAATGTATTTAGTAGTGGTTCTTATGTTGGAGTTAAAAATGGTGCTCATTGATATGCTTGCACACCAGGATGCAGCTTCCCTCGCAGTTGCAATCTTGAAGAAAAATTTTCGTGGACAAATTTTCTTGGGTTGTGATAATCATCCTTTGTCCAGGTTAGATGCTCTCCCTTTAACTTATCAAATGACATTCTGATTATTCTGGCGGTATATATCTATTTAAAGTGATTTTTTCCCTTTTTGGTTGAAAAATAACAACCTCACACTGCTCATGTGTTTACAGGCAAGAAATGATGGATCTGGTTAATAAAAGTGGGAAATTCAGTAAAAATTTTGATAAGTTTACTGGTGAGTTCTTTCATAGTAAAACATATCTCAAATAATACTATCATTACTTTATTGTGTTGGTATAATCTCTACTGTTATCAATGTTTACCTACCTGTGTTGTTTATATGTTGAAGTGTAATAGCAACACACTCTTTAGCATATTTTTAGATATTGATTAAAATTTATTGAAAATTACAAAATTATGAGTGGGGCTCATTAAAATTTGTGATTTCTAATTAATTTCAGTCAATAATAAAGAGTTTTCAAAAAAGTGTGTTAAAGAGTGTGCAATTAACGATTCTCATTATTTCCTTTGATTCTCAAAGCTCAATGACTCTGTTTTTAATCTTTGCCTTTACAGGAACTGATGGGCCTCTAGGGAAGAGATTAAACAACGCAAGAACCCGCCAGGTTGTTGGTTGGGAGCCCAAGTACCCTAGCTTTGCTCGTTTTGTAGAGAGCATTCCTTAGTTTATCTTTTGTTCACTCTAGTTAATGTGGAAAACACAATAGATAGGTTCCTTAGGGATTTCTTGCTGTGGATGGAGTTCTTCATACCTATAATAGTTCTTCATATTTGACATTGACTACAAGAACCTATGATCAATCATTGAATTGTCTTAAAACTTTTGTGGTTTGATCACTTCAATATAAGGACTGATGAGAGGTTCTATCCATCATAAGGATTTTAGACTGCGCAAAATCAAATCAGATTCTTGTTATCACTGAAGGTAGGATTGATTTTGAAAAATAATTGTTTTTTTTTAAATAAAAAAGAAAGTTGTCAAAAATAAAGAAGTATTTTTTTTAGAATAATACTCATACATTTACATTTCCTTCCATATGACTTTCGGTCTATTTTCTTTTTATCCTTTCTTTTCATCACATCAACTATTACTTCTATTAATTTCTCTGTCTACCTCTTTTATTCCTTTCTATTTTTCTCTTATTTTCATCTAAATTCATCCCAAAATAGGGTGAATGGGTATCATTACTTATTGAGGAATGTTAGACATTCTTTCTAGTATTATTTATTATTGACGGAAATTTGTTAGAAATTATAAATGTTGTGAGTCTTTGCATTTTATTTAATGAGTTTCTCTTCACATTTAATGGTAATGGTTATTAAAATTTGTAATTTTTAATCAATAATAAAAAAGAACATTAACAAGAGTGATAAAGAAAGTGTCTATCCGTCATATATATATATATATATAAACTCCAATTTAAAGACTTCATTTTTTAAAAGTAAATTTATAATTTATTTTTTCAGATTCACAAGAAATTAATTTGGTTTTTTGCATATCTGGGTTATTATTTATTTTTCCAATACTATTAGGGATAAAAATTAGCTTTTATTTTTATGTATAGAAATATGATAAAATAACTACTTTAATGTCATTTTGATGATTTATTTGATATTATTAATCTTTAAATGACCAAATGAATTTCAAGTAAATTTTATGATAGTGCATAATGATTTAGTTTTTACTGATAATCTTTATCTATCTGTAGAAATATAAACTATTTTCAACATTAATAATGACCTATTTGATGCTATTATTTTCATTCAATAGATACTAGTTTTATTTGGATTACTGTTGACAACAAAGCGTTTGTAGTCCAACGGTTAGGATAATTGCCTTCCAAGCAATAGACCCGGGTTCGACTCCCGGCAAACGCAGCTGTTTTTTAATTTTGTAATATGATATTATGATTATTTTGTTGATAATAAATGTTAATAAATCTTATTAACAAGGCGTTTGTAGTCCAACGGTTAGGATAATTGCCTTCCAAGCAATAGACCCGGGTTCGACTCCCGGCAAACGCAGCTGTTTTTTAATTTTGTAATATGATATTATGATTATTTTGTTGATAATAAATGTTAATAAATCTTATTAACAAGGCGTTTGTAGTCCAACGGTTAGGATAATTGCCTTCCAAGCAATAGACCCGGGTTCGACTCCCGGCAAACGCAGCTGTTTTTTAATTTTGTAATATGATATTATGATTATTTTGTTGATAATAAATGTTAATAAATCTTATTAACAAGGCGTTTGTAGTCCAACGGTTAGGATAATTGCCTTCCAAGCAATAGACCCGGGTTCGACTCCCGGCAAACGCAGCTGAAAAAAGCTTTTTGGTAATTTGATATATTATGATTTCTATAATGTAATATCATGCTATGATCACTTTTTATTAACATCACATATTAATATTACCCGTAATGGCCTTGGATTTCAGATCTCTTGTAGGAAGTACAAGCCAATTACCAATTGGTATTTCTGCATGTAGTGCCAAAAAATAGAATATATTTCATATATCTGCGAATTAAATAATTCTTACAGTGGAAGCATATTCTTTTGTCTTCTAAACAATAATACATTATCAGGTACAAACTCCAAGAACCAAATTAACCCTTCTCTTTCTCGTTCTTGAAATAAAATCTACATTTTGTAAGCACCTTTTTTCTTCACAAAATTGAATGCAAAAGACCATTTTTTTTTCAACCCATCATGAGGTCAATGTTGCAAGTTTACAGCAACGGTTGTAATCTATTCAAAAAAAAAACATCCACCAAGCAATACGGATGAACAAATTGGCAGAGAAAGCATGTTTCTGAATCCAAATGCTTGGACCAAAGCTAACGATAAACTCGAGTCATCGACCAAGGATCATAATCCACCTAAAGGAGACTCTTGTGCATGATCATCCACCAACCATAAGCCATAGTCACGAAAGCGCTTTATTTTCTTCTCAAAGCCAACAATATAGTTATTATGAATTATAACATGCATTCCTTTAGTTTCCTTAACCCATGTTTTGTTCTTGAAATATAATCCGCCTGTGGGGAATGCTTCCTGTGGAAGGAGGTACAAATCCACCTGCAATGGAAAAAGTAATCATTAAGGGAAAAATATAGAAGATATATCTGCATTTTAGATGTTCTAAGTAATAATATAAACCCACCCACCCACCCTATTTTGGCGGCAAATATATCCGTAATTTAAAACTGGTTATGTATCAGACTTTAGATCAAGCATTTGGAACAAAACTTGAACCACTGAACCGGATCATTTGGGGACCAGTGACAAAGATGAGAAGTACAATGCACATTTCCCAGTGCCAGTCCCAGTGCACTTGTGCTTGTGCTTTTAGCATTTCATTCATAAAAGGATTTTGGGCTCTGTTATTCACAATGCATCACGCAAAATCCCTCCACACATTCACAAAAAAGTTTCTTCTGATGGATAGTTTTTCACTTTAAAAACAAAATATTCATTTTATTAAGACCGAGTATTAAACAGTTTCTGTTTTCTGCCTTGTTAACAGGGATTGACAAAGAAAAATGCATATCTTCTATTTCTAATGCAAGCATGAATCATCCACAGCACCCTATATGATAGAAATTTATCAGAAAGATAGTGTTCAACGGAATAAAATATACACCTTCAGTATGTAGGAAAAGGGAATAACAGTCAATTCATGAAACAAAATGAGACATGAGCCTTAAAAAATCAATGTCAGTTTGAAGATACGATTTATACTGTACTGCCCAATAAACCACATTGAACAATCAAGAATAAACAAATAGCCAAGTCTCATCCAATGGCAAACATTGATCAATCAACACACCATTGAGCTCTTGTCAAAAACAAAATTTTTAGTAAAATCAACTAGAGTATTTGTTAATTATTATTTTTATGGTAATCAACCACAAATAATCAAACAAATAAAGTTTCAGCACTTTTATGGGGATAAGATTATGTTTATGTACATCTAACCTCGGTAAACCCCACATGGGAAGGAAGCCCATGCCTCATTGAGCCATACTTATTTTAGTTTTAGATCAAGGGAATTTTAAACCATTGTCATGAATCGAAAAATAGAAGCAACACTTGGATAAACAATAAAGTACAGACTTGACAATTGGCACCAGTTAAACTGTCAAGCTATGATTAAACCACAAATAGCATGTGCTTTGCTAATTTATCAGAATTCAGAAACAAAATATACTAATTGGCCTTAAGCCTATAATAGCATGGGTTATGCTACTTCATAAGAAACAAAAAGATCCCAACAGACTATCAAAATAAGTGACCTATGTATCAGTATAATTAGTCTACAGAATTATATAGACTGAAAGGAAGTAAGAAAATGCATGAAACCTCTTTAGCATTCTTCATTAAAGCCCAGTTAAACGCAGGCTGATCATTAGATTTCATAGTTTTAGACCATGGCTGCATCTGAAGCTCTTCAATCCACTTTTTCAAAATCAGCTTTGCTCCATCAGTAGGGCGGAGGAAAATCATGCAACTACATATGTAAGGACGGCCTTTTTTTCCTGGAGGTGGTAAATCATGGGAATGATTCAATGGTTTGATCTGGTTTCACAAAGAAATTAAAAAATAAAGTCAATAATACAAGAACAAAATGGATTCACACTAAAACTGCAGCATATATTCAGACAGAGAAAATTGAAGAAAAAACAGACAATTTACTAGAATCTTCACACAAGGATACATCAGGACATCCCTGAATGGATCACAATGGAATCTCCTGTCATTATTTGAATAGATTTGTAATTATTTTTTTAGTCTTTAATAGACAAGAAAAACCTAAAAAGACCAGGCAAGTAAGAGATTTATATCATTGAGTTTCTAAATGTCCATTTTAAGAAATATCATGGATATCATGATGTTCCCTCTGTATATTTGATTCACACATTTACAAAATGGGGTTTAATCAGAATACAGACTACTGATTACAATTTTAGGTACTAATCATTAACCATAGCTAACATGATCACTCTATCTATGAGCTAGTCTAATCATAAGTCAATGTATATGTTAAAAATTTTTGCCTGCACAATGTGGAATTACTGATCATGTATGATTATTAAGCAAAACCAATTTGGTATTCAAAGTGTATTCTAGATGAAATATCTAGAAAAAATAATAGTAATATCAACTTGTACTTCAAAAAGATTGCACTAATCCTAAATTTGGCAATCTTGTAATAGATAACCTTTGTATCATATGTCATCAAATTAAACATACTGAAACTACAAAATCCCCAGCATCAATATTTCTCACAAAATTTACAGTATGAATTATACATACCACATGAATACTAAATATTATCCTAGACAACAAGTTTCCAGCATTGATGTAGCTCCAAGTCATTACAAACAATACAATAATTGACACAAAGGACAGATGGAAGTGAACTTATAAGAGAACACTCACTGCAGTCATATCATCTGTAAAATACACATCATGGTTCCCTTTCAAATAAGGAAATGGATCTGCCAACCAAACCATATCAACATCATTGTACATCACACTATATCCAAGCTCCAAAATCTTTAGCAGATGGCTTGGCCTCCTGGCTGTAAAGTTGAAGAAACCCTAGACAACAAAATGAACAGGCATGGGTTCTAAAACTCGGTATCACACATAGGAAAGAAATAATCAACATGACTGCAGACATGAACATGAAAAATACCAGCAGGGATAACAATTATGCATTTACATTTCCAAGACTGTAACAACAATCAAGTTATCCCACCAGATAAGGAGAGCACATTATAGAGTCATAACACATAGCTAAGGTTTAACCAATCATTTGATCCCTATAATTGTGCCAAATTTTCGTTTTAGTCCCTACACCTAAACATTCTATGTTTTAGTTCTTAAACGAGCAATTTTTGTTATGTTTTAGTCCTTATACCTCAATTTTGTGGTTGTTTTACATTGCTAGAAAACTAACAACATAGATTAAAAAAAAAAAAAAAAAATGCTTGTATATAGTGCTATTACCATATACCGATTTTGTAGAGTTAAATTAAGCTCCAAACCACTTTCTTAATATGATATCAGAGATTATCCTAACTATTTGGGAAAACTTGTCTTAAACCACTTCTAAGAAAGGGAAAATGAAATAAATTTCTACATAATCTACAATTAGGTTCTTCAAAATTTTATTTTAAACCTTTATCTATATGTAGTATTTCCCTTCCTACTTGTTCCTCAATCTTAATTAGGTTGTTTACCCAAAGTGAATCTTACTTAGATGAATGCAATAAAAGGCAGGGAGTGAGGAACCTGAGAGCCAAACTTATGGGCGGCTTCAGCGTCGAGCACGGGAGGGATGAGGACAGCGTGGCCAGGCCAAAGGTCGTTAACCTTATGGAGCGAGGCGTAGTCCTCGGCGATGACGAGGACCATGTCATGGCGGCGGTGCATGGCGATGCTAATGAGCCAGTTGTTGAGGAAGGGCAAGTAGGGCTGGCTGACAATGCAGACGATGACGGAGCCGTTTTTGGCGACGAAGGAGAGGGCCTGTTGGAGCGTGTAGCGACTCCATTTGGAAGCGGAAGTTGTGGAGAAGGCCCTGGGCACGCCGCTGCCGAGCCAGGGGCTGAAGACGCCGAGCAGCACTAGGAGGGAGAGGAGGGCTAGGAGCGCGGTGGGGCCGCCGAGGGAGAGGGGTTTCTTGGAATTGGATGCAGAAGGAGGTGTTGCCGGGAATTTGGAGAAAGGGTTGTGCAGGTTCCGTTGGTGGAGAAAGGACGCCATTTCTTACGCTTTATTTCACATTCAGTGGAGATCGGATCACAGTTGCTCATGCTGTGCCTCGCCTCTTTTATTTATTTATATTTCCTTTTTTTTAAATTAAACTAACTAAATCAAATGGGTTACATTACATATGACTTGTATAGAGGAACTTTTCCCATTAAAATCGTAATTCACCCATTGGACTTTAATAAGTTTCTCTTTTTTATCATTTTTTATTATTATTTATAAGACTTAAATATACTATATTATTTGAGAACTTTTAGTATAATTTTAATTAAATTACATCTTGATTAACATTTATATCTTTGTTAAAAAATAAGTGTAACGACCTGTCACGTCATTATACTTAATACAATACAATTAAAATACAATGAAAAGATTTAAACAACATACAATTAACTTAATATTATCATGCAATAGTTACTTAAACATTCATGCGACAAATATAAGTAAAGGGTACAAAATTTAAAACCAAAATAGCCCCTTAAGGAGTTACATACATACCCTAAACATATAAACTATATATATGAATTGCATCATTGTACATAAAATAACTAAAACATCAACTATGTTACATTAGAGCAACAACAACACAAAAGAGTTATCACTAACATGAGTCATCACCCACCATCCAAGCAAACATGCTAATCCTGCCTTGTTTCCATACCAAATATAATCATTGTAGTTCCAATCACAAGGAAAATAAAGGGTAAGGTTGTGAAACAAAAATAACATACATAAACAACATCAACTTATAATAGTACAACATAAACAACATACTCAACATCTTATGCAATTCTTAATATCAACTTTCAACATATAAACTTCTCAACAAATTACCACACCACAACACGTCTTAACAACTTCAGCAAAACAACGTAATCAACATGGACAACAATAAACAACTAATGTGTCGTCACACGTTCCGAGTCACAACATTTAACCTATTAAGTATAAACAACTTTGGGTCTCTTAGAGAATCTGTTTAACAACTTAGTTTGATTTTTCAAGTGTTGCCACTTAAGTTAGGAAGTCTAGTACTATTGTCAAGGTATAACAGTTTGGGTATGAGTCTACCACAACATTAGTTTACAACACTAAGCCTCCTATGTGATTAGCCCATTAACTACTCTTAAAATATTATGCCCTTCTAGTATTCAGTTAGGAAACTAAGTATTCGATATTGTATCTTACTCAATTGATCGCTTTATACATGTATGCTTCAACTTTACCTACATACGAATACTACATAAAACCTAGATGAAAAAACTTAAAACAATGACCCATTCAGAAGTCAACTTACTTATTAAAAGGTTCTCAATTAAGCTCTTAGAACATTACAGCTTATATTCACACAATGAATATTTTAATTTCCTTTAGTTTTTATGTATTTTAGCAAAGACATGTATCTCCACCACATGTCTAAAAACTTAACAACTTAATCAACTATAACATCAATACAACTATAACATCAATACAACTTTACAACTTTATTAGTAATCAACTTATAAATTAGCAGCATGAATACCATTATATAGTATATCAACTTGAAACAAAATGTGCCATCATCATATCATCTTCATCATACAACTTAATCATCATATTAAAATCATGCAACTCACACCTAATGCCAATGAGACAAGGGTTTTTTGTCTCACCCACGTCCAGTGCCAAACTACTCATACCCAACGTGGCTAAGGTAGAGAGTCTCCCACACCCTTACGCATAGCTTGACAAAACTCCATGCCCGACCCTAATCATCTAGAAGGTCTCTATCTGATTCATGCTCAATGTCACTCCATTGATGCTTTGTGTCCATTTAGGTAGAGACAAGTCTCTCTCCTCATATCCAAGTGCCACCAATCTTGCACCCAACGTGATGAGGCTGAGAATCCCTAATTTCAAGTCATGCCTAATGTTGTGAAGGCATGCTTGAAGCGATATCAATTTTTGTACTTGACAGAAACTTGAATATGCCTAATCTACCTAAAACTCAAAAATTCACCAACATGTGATGTGAATCCCCTTGCTTTACTTCAAATTTTGGACCTTTTTAGGATGAAATTCATGCACAAAGTGAGCTCATAATGCGTTTTAATTTAATTACACATCTCAACCTATAGAGCACAAATTTGGAATGATTCCAAAGCAAGGTGAAAGAGGACATTTTGAAACACAATTTAGACCCAAGAAAAACTATAAAAAAAATTTGATAAGCAAAACAAGAGATATGAAAATAAGAAATTCATACAAAAATCTAGAATTGGCAATGCGAAAATAAATAAGGAAACAAAAAATGGGAAAGAAAAAAAGGATAGGCACCACAAACAATGATGTGTGATAAACTTTGAGAATCATCATAAGAATTAAGCAAATTCTTGATAAGATTAAATGATTCAAGGAAGAATATTAGTAGATACAATTCTCACCTTTCAATGATAAAACCAACAAATTTGTTTTGTCCATTCACTTCAAAATGATTAATACATATTAGTTCTCATGCACTTGGAAGAAAATAAAAGAAAAATAAAATCTCAACATTATTGATAAAGTGAGGCATAATTTAAACTTGAGGTTCAACCCTCAAAACTTACTACAAACACTTTTTTTTATTTATAATAATAATAATAATTATTATTATTATTATTATTGTTGTTGTTGTTGTTGTTATTTTATTTTTTTATATTTAATGACTAAGTCAATATTAACCTTCTATTTTGACTCCAAGCAAGCATTACATTTGACTAGCAATAACCCTATGCCTCCAAATGTTGGGTCCCTTCATATAATTGGATTGCCCTTGGATTAGCCACCATATAATGCAAAGTTTCTTGGGCCTTTTGATCTCTTGCTCTTGTCATGGACCCTTCTATGCCTTATATTGGGTCTTGAGTTTCCTTATGGGCTTGGCCTGGTCTTTGGTGTCCTCATCAACATGCAACACATTATACAACATATAAACACCACAAAGAACTAAAAAATAACCTCAATTACAACATGCAACCTCTATAAATCATGGATCATCACATCTCTTTCAAAACACTACAAAAAATGCCAACACCACATATTCATCATCTCAATCAAATTTTCAATCCAAAACAACCATCAATAATGAAATCAAACAACAAATCATCAACATGCAATCTAACACAATCAAATACAAAGTTTCCTTTACCTCTAGTCAATCTGAAACGAGAAGAAGGGAGAAGAAAAAATGAATTTTGTACAACCTTCAACTTAGTGCTCTTGACTCCGCAAGCTTCGAATCACCAAATCTGATCAACTATAAGGAAGGAAAAGAGAAGAGATTTAGTCTAGAAAGGTAGAGAAGTTCACTCAAGATTCAGAAAACTTCTCACTAACTTTTCTTTAAGATTTCTTAAAACATGAATTTATGAGATTAATATTTTAAGAAAAATCTTATATATTTTCCTTAAAGTTGAACTAATATAACTTTTGATTCAACTACCTTAATGACAACTTAACTCTCAAATTCTTTTACTCTACAATTCTCAAATAGCAACATTAACAACAACTTATAATTAATCATATAATTCATAAAATAAATTAAAAATACTCCAAAAAGCTTAGTGTTACAATAAACCTTTACAGAGAAAATTACTTGCAAAAAAGAGTAAAGGAGAATTGGTGTTTTTTTTTCTTCTTCTTTTTCTAATTAAAGCATTTGAAATGTCGAATCTGCACCAATCATAGAAGGATATATTAAGCCTTCGCATCTTGGAAATTGGAATTTCATAGCTTTTAGTCTTTTACAACGTTTCCTTTTTATTCGCTTTCGGCAAAATTAATTCAGCGTAAAGCTCGTTCCAGTTCGGCCTTTTATTTATTTTTATTCATTTTAATTTTATATTCTTTATTTTTGTATTATGTTATTTTTTTTTATTGTAGCGGGTATTAAAATTTGTTAAAATTTCATCAGAAACTAGAATTTCGATAGGATAACAATTAACAAGTTAAGTAGCCAAGTTTACTCTAAAAAAAAAGAGTTAAGTGGCCAAGTTTCAGATGAATCATTTCAAGATAAATATACGAATTGAAGGAAAGTTAAGAGCGGCTAATTTCAGCATATAAATCGAGTTTGTATAGTAAGGTTTGACTATAAGGGTCGGAAATCTATAATTAAGACTCTTGTACTTCAATTTTTTTAATTACTTGCATAGTTGCATCAAATGTTTTGTAATACGTGTCACACTTCACATATTAATTTTTTTATGCATCACTTCACATATTAATGATTAATGGTTATTTTTTGACAGCAAATTAATGAATGATTATTCGTTTAATGAATTGAGTATACATGATTTCAATAAAATCTCTACATTTCCAACAATTATGGAGTATTTTTTTTAGTTATTTATATTCTTATAATTTGTTTTACCATTACTTCTCTTTTCATTTCGCATTTCTTTTCCATGTTTTTCCTCCTCTCTAAATTTAACTTACATTTCCAAAATCTTTACATTGCTTTTCAAATATGTGTATTTATTTAAGAATTAATCATCTATTCACTGTTAGTATAAAATTTTTTTACATTGACAATCAATTATATCTTTTAATTGTGTCATGTCACTATTAAACTCTAAATCCTAAACACTAAATGTGTTTATAGTGACATGACACAATTAAAAGATATAATTGATTGTTAGTATAAAAAAACTTTATACCAGCAGTGTGTAGGTGATTAACTCTTTATTTAAAACATTTTTTTTACTTGTATCAATTTCATTGGCGTTTTTCTCCTTTTTCTTTTTTCTCTTTAAAGTTTTAATCCAAGTTTCATTATTAGTTTTATTGCACATTGATTTCTCCCTCTTTTCTTATAAAGTTCAACAACTTCAGTCCTTTTATAGTTATGCAAATCCTTCTTTCTTTGCATTCCTTCAACTCTAAGTTTTGTTCATTCTATTTACTACATAGTATTTACTTGACCTTGTCATTTACAATGAGTCAGCTTATATAAAATCCACATGTCAATATGTGGTTGGTCCTTACATAAGGCATACTAAAACCCCCTCACATAAAAAGACATAGTAGCAATAGCCATAGTAGCATTTTTTTTTTTGGTATTGTAGCCATAGTAGCATTGGGTGCAGAAAAGACAACCTTGTGTTTGCGTGTCCTTCTTTAAAGCTTTACAGATTTACAAAGTGACAATTATAGAAGTGAACCCACCAATTGAATTCAATGGCCCAGCACACTGAACCCTTTCCCTTTCCATGTGTTACCTTCTTCACAAACTGTTAAACACTGACAAAGCCTTAAAAAATCCACCAACTAGTCTCCCATAGAACCATAAGAAACACGTACAACCAAAAATCCACTTGAAAGTTGCGTGAAAAATGAGGCTCAAGTTCTCAGCAGCGTGTTTTGTGTTATTGTGGTTGGCGGTGGAAGAAGCCACATGCTTCAGTTTGAGTTTGAGTTTGAGCAGAGAGAAAAAGGCGTCGGAATTCAGGAACAAACTGGATGAAAAGTTAGCCCCCTTGGCATCACCGCCAGTTTCGTCAGAAACCAAGAAGGTAATTAAGACACACTGCATTGTTTTTGCACTGATGAAACAAACAAATACAATGATGTTATTGTTTGTTGTATGATGTTAATTAGAGTGGGAGGGTGTTGTACGTGAGTGAATATGGTGCGGACCCAACTGGGTCAGAAGAAAGCAGTGATGGGATTCTGAAAGCATTGGAGGATGCATTTGAATTGCAGAAAGAGAAGGGTGGTGATCAATTGGTGGAGGGTGTGAATGATCTTGGAGGGGTTGTCATTGATTTGGAAGGTGGCAACTACAAAATCAGCAAACCCATCACATTCCCTTCATCTGCTGGTGGCAATCTTCTGGTTAGTTTCTCACTTTCACTTTTCTTTGCTGTAATCAATATAATCTTTTATTACAGTTCAAGATGTTTGGTTGGAATGTCAGTTTTTATTTTTATTTTTTTTACCCATAAAAATCATTGTTATATATATATTTATTTAAAAAATTGTACTTTGTGGGTTGTTTTTGATATGAATTACTTACCTATACATTTTTAGTGTAAAGTTTTTTTACATTCTGACAACTAATTATATTTCTTAATTATGCCATGTCACTGTAAACGCATTTATTTTTAACAATGACATGACATAATTAAGAGATATAATTCGTTACCAGTATAAATAAACTTTACACGGATAATATATAAGTGATTATCTCATTTAATATATACACCTACATTTCTTGACATTTCGTATAATTTTTGTTCTTTTTAACATTCATTAAAATCCATATCAAGTGTTTTTTTTTATTTAATTGATTTAAAAATATTAATTTACCTTTATCAGTTTTTGTACAAAATTTTGAAAAATAAATATTTATTTATAAAAAAATTGATATTATTTTAAAATATGATAGATTAATTCAATTAAACTCTTTTAAGTTTTAATAAGACACAAATATTATGATTAACATTTAATTTGTATATACATTAATGTAAATAAGTTTACTCTGTTAATTCAAAATATTTATTTTTTATTTTTTAATATGCTTAATAGTACAAGTAAGTAAGTTAATTTATTAAATCAAATTATAATATATCAATATATTATTAAGTAGCAGTACAAAATTAATGTTAGCATTTTTCATAACGAAAATGGTCCCGCAAAGGAATTAATTAAACATTTAAGAATAATAAAGGTGTATTAATAAGATTAAGTGATATGTTTTTTTTATTAAAGAAATGCTTTTAACTATTTAAACGAAACACTAATTGTCATTTTCAATTTTTTTTTTAAAAGGCTTGTCAATGAATGTCTTAAAAGGAAAAAAAATTCATAAAAATATAATACCTTACTTTGCCAATTATTCCATATTAGGGCTGATATGTAACAAGTAAATTTAAAGTATTTCTTTTTTTATAAATATACTTTGTTAATATTTATCACCCTTGATTTCATAAAATTTCTCATTTTCTATTTTAAAAAGTTTAACATTAACTAGACACGAAAAAGATGTCATAATTTAAAGGAAAGAATTAAGCATTACTCAACATACTTTGTACTTTGCAGTGTGTATTTTCCACCAACAAACGCGCAGACAATGACACCTGTTTGACTATATGTAACGTTTCTTATTTATTTTTCCCTTACAAGTCACACTCTTCAGCAAAGATTTAAGTAAAAAACTAATAAATGACGTATGAAGAATGAATTTTTTCTAGAAAAGTGAATAAACGTGCTGTCTTTTTACAAAAGTTCTGTTTGTAAATTTTAGTACTGAATGGAACGTTGAGGATATTTTTTATTTTACTTTTTAAATCAAAAGTTTCATTTTTTTTTAAAGTTTTGCAAATAAATTATATAACAATATTTTCTTTGCATAATTTATAAATAAAATAAAAATATAACCGAAAGTAAATATAAAAAGTAACCTGAACACCTACTTTTCGCACGAGAAAAAAAAAGGTATTATAAGAGAAACACTCACGACTCAGATTTAAATTTTATTTAGTAATATTCTAAATTTAATGATCTAATATGATTTCTATGACTATAATTGCTAAGGCACATGGCATAAGATTTATATTTCCAACTTCCAAGTTCAATACCTTCTACTGGATCTGGCTGATCGTGCCATAAATTATCTGTTTCTACTTCCCACCAACAACAACCAGTTTTATTAAAGATGCTTGTGTACTACTCTAATATCATCATAATTTGTAACCATTTTTGTTACAGTTTCTTTTAAGGCTTTCAATGCAAGCGCATACCATATTATAATGTTTCATATTTTTAGTAGACCACGTGTGATACTCCTATATATAATAATTTCTTCAGAAAGAAGTATATCAATTTGCAGAAAAAGATTAGCCCACATTAAGAAGGCAGAATGAATAACTGACCAATTGTAAGAAAATCCTTTGATATTTGAATTTTGGGATGTACCTAACAGCTAATGCGCATGAATTATATTACCAATCTTGACCATATTCAGAATAATATTTTTTGATATAGAAATGGAGGGAGCCATCAATCTAAATAACCACTTCTTAGTTCTTATAGCAATAATGTTGTAACATTATGGTAAGATAAGATAGAATTACAACCAATTAGCTATTATGATTTGCATTGCATAAATGAATCTCTCGCTTCTGTTTTTGTTAGCTACAACCACTATATCGTAATTGAATATTAGATGAACATTTTTGGAATGACAAAGATTATACACAACTTTCTCATATATTTTCCAATAATGATTACTTTCTTAAATAGTATTACTCAAAAGCAACTACAATAAAGGTATGCTTGCTTTTGCTGTAATAGCTAAGTAGTTACTACTTTTTGGCTTTACAGCTGTGATCCTAGTTGTGACAGATGACACCATAGTTTATTGAGGAAATTATATTTATCTAGGTTGGTTTTTTATTCTTAAGAGCACGTATTTACTTTGCATTTGAACTTTCACAAAATGTATATATGATTCATTAGGTAAAAGGAGGGACGTTGAGAGCATCTGATACATTTCCTGGTGATCGACATCTAGTTGAATTATGGTCATCAAATTCGGGGAAACTCGAGACAAAAGAATCTCTCAATGATGATGACTTCAAAAACATAAAAGCTCAGAACAATGCAATTTACTATGAAGACATAACATTCCGTGACATCCTCTTCGATTCATCCTATAGAGGAGGAGGGATTTTCATAGTTGATTCCGCTAGAACCCGGATCAACAATTGCTTTTTCCTTCATTTCACCACAGAAGGAATTCTGGTCCAGCATGGACATGAGACCTTCATATCAAGTTGTTTCCTCGGGCAGCACTCGACGGTCGGCGGAGACAAGGGCGAGAAGGACTTCTCAGGGGTGGCCATTGATCTTGCTAGCAATGATAATGCAGTCACAGATGTTGCAATTTTCTCAGCAGCCATTGGTGTTGTGCTGAGGGGTCAAGCTAACATTCTAACTGGGGTGCATTGTTATAACAAGGCAACATATTTTGGTGGCATAGGAATCTTGGTGAAATTGGCAGGTAATTCACTAACTAGAATTGACAACTGTTATCTTGATTACACTGGCATAGTCATGGAAGATCCTGTTCAAGTTCATGTCACTAATGGGTTGTTTCTAGGGGATGCTAATGTTGTTTTGAAGTCTATTAAGGGTCAAATTTTGGGTTTGAATATAGTGGATAATATGTTTAGTGGTGACCCCAACAAGAAGGCTCCGATTGTAAAACTAGAGGGGCAATTTAGTAGCATTGATCAAGTGGTGATTGATCGCAACAATGTGAATGGCATGAGCTTGAGATCAACGGTTGGGAAGTTAACTGCGAGTGGAAATGGCACAAAGTGGGTGGCTGATTTTTCATCAGTCTTGGTGTTTCCTAATAGGATTAGTCATTTTCAATATTCATTTTATGCTCAAGATGAGCCTAAATTTGTAGCACTTTCAGTGACTAATGTTTCTGATAATGTCGTTGTTGTGGAGAGTGAGAAAGAAGCTAAAGGGTCTGTCTCCTTCATAGTTGAACAATGAGAATGGAGACAGAGTGATTGTATTCATTAATTAATGTATTAATAAAGAATACCAATAGTTTCAGAATTTTTTCAAATATTTTTTTCTGCACTTGTATAGTTTATTGCTGCTGAAATTTGAATTTACGGTAAGTTTTCACATTAATTTTTAACGTAATTGTATTAATTTGAAGCAAGATCTTGGCCTGCTATCAGTTAAAGGTTTCGTACAATTTTAGTCTTTCTTGTTTTGATCGTGCTTTTTTTCTGGAACATGTCTAGTGGTTATAAATTATAGTTAAAAAGCATTAACATGTGACTTAAGGTTGCATTAATATATGTGGTAATTTTCTTGAAGAGGAGTATATTCTTGTTTGAGTGCCATACATAATTGCTGTAAGTGAAACCACGATTATGTAGAGGTGGATTCACACCTCTTAGCTATATATAAAAAAAAAATGTTGAATCTGTTAGTGATCAAATAGACCCAAATATAGAGATTGAACTGTTAGACTATAAAGAACGAAAAAGTATGAAATGCTGAAAATACTTCTCTGTTTATTCATTAACCAATATAATGCTTTTATAGAGTTACAAGTGAGGCCCAAACAACTAACCAACATTGAAAACAGATTACAGTAACTAACACAACAGAAAATATGCTAACATTTCCTCCCTTAAACTATTGCTTAGACAGAACACAAGCAATTAGTTTATCTTAGGAATTTCACAAACTCCCATCTGCTCTCGAAGCTTAAGAAAGCAATCCAACTTCAGAGGTTTGGTTAGTAAATCTGCAACTTGTTCCTTGGTTCCACACTGAACCAACTCTATACAACCATCTCTAGAGAGATTTCTCAGAAAATGGAAACGCACATCGATATGCTTGCTTCTTCCATGCATAATAGGATTCTTAGAAAGTTTAATAGTTGAGCTATTGTCACACATCAATGTGGTGCAACCTTCTTGATTATGTCCCAGCTCCTTCAAAATTCTCCTCATCCACACGACTTGACAGGCACAAGCTGCAGCTGCCACAAATTCAGCTTCTGTGGTGGACAATGTCACAATCGGCTGTTTTTTGGATGACCAAGCTACTGCTCCATTACTTAGTAAAAACACATAACCAGAGGTGCTTTTTCTGTCTTCCAAGTCACTAGCATAGTCACTGTCAGTGTAAGCTAACAATTCTTCATCTCCTCCCTTCTTATAGAAAATACCAAAATTCACAGTTCCTTGTAAGTATCTAAGAACTCTCTTTGCAGCCTGCATATGTATTTGAGTGGGTTGGCTCATAAAACGACTGATCAAACTAACAGAGAACATCAAGTCAGGTCTGGTTGCTGTAATATACATGAGGCTTCCTACCAGTTGCTTGTACAGAGTCTCATCTACTTTCATTCCTGTTTCATCTTTGGACAGTTTACAACCAGGTACGATAGGAACTTTGACAGAATTGCTATCAGACATCCCAAACCTCCTCAACACTTCTAAGGCATACTTTCTCTGATAAATGTAGATCCCATCATCCTCCTGTAGAACTTCAATTCCCAGAAAAAACCTCATTCTGCCAAGATCTGTCATATCAAACTCCTTCTTCATTGAATTCTTGAATGCACTCATCAATGAATCATCGTTACCAGTGTATATGAGGTCGTCGACATACAAGCTAACAATTAAAACCCTTTCGTCTGAAGTGTGCTTCAAGAATAAGGTTTGCTCATAATTGCTTTTCTTGAATCCTGCACTCATAAAGTATGATTCAATTCGATTGAACCATGCTCTCGGGGCTTGCTTTAGCCCATATAAAGCCTTGTGAAGTTTGTAGACCTTATTCTCACACCCCTTTTGCACATAACCCTTTGGTTGTTCCACATATACATCCTCATTTAGAGTGCCATACAAAAAGGCTGATTTCACATCAAGCTGATACAATTTCCACCCTCTACTTGCTGCAATAGCTATTATCATTCTCACAGTGTCCATTCTGCTTACAGGAGCAAACACCTCTGTATAGTCCACCCCATGTTCTTGAGAGTAGCCTTTAGCCACTAACCTGGCCTTGTACTTGTCCACTTGACCAATCTCATTCAACTTAGTCTTGTAGATCCATTTAACTCCTATCTTCTTTGCTCCAGCTGGTAAATCAGTGAGTTCCCATGTCCCGTTCTTCACGATGGAGTTAATTTCAGCATCCATAGCCTGTCTCCACTTGGAGCTTTTTACAGCAACTTCAAAACTTTCAGGATCTGTACAATCTATTAAGGCCATATTTATTGCATCTTCAGATTCTGAGAATTCTTCTCCGTCTACATAGTCTCTCATCCAACCAGGTGGGTGTCTATTTCTTCCCCTTTCATTATTAATCACTTTATTCTCTTCATGTTGTGACTGATTCCCTTCTTCGTCATTAGATTCACCATCTGTTGTATTCTCTTCTTCAGCTTCAGCAGTGTTTTTAGTATCTCCATATTCTAAATCTGCAAATTGTTCTTCTCTGTGACATTCCAGTTCCATTGAGTGTCTTCCTCAAAGACCACGTCTCTACTTATCACGATCTTCCTTGTAATTGGATTATAAAGCCTGTATCCTTTAGATTCCTCACTCATTCCCAACAGCACACATTTACAACTCTTGTTTTCCAATTTGGTTCTTCTTGCATCTGGAACGTGTACATGAGTTACACAACCAAACACCCTAAAATGCTCAACTGAAGGCTTTACACCACTCCAAGCCTCCTCTGGCATTTGATTCTTGACAGCCAATGTTGGAGATCTATTCAGTACATACGCTACCCAGTTTACTGCTTCAGGCCAAAAGGATTTTGGAAGTTTCTTCTCTGATAATAAAGTTCTCACCAAGTTCATGATGGTTCTGTTCTTCCTCTCAGCTACCCCATTCTGTTGAGGGGTGTAAGCTGTTGTTAACTGTCTTTTAATTCCTGTTTTCTGACAGAATTCATTGAACTCCGATGATGTGAACTCTCCTCCCCTATCAGTTCTGAGGCACTTAATCATCAGACCAGATTCCTTTTCAACAAGATTCTTAAAACATTGAAAGTAGTGAAATGCCTCTGATTTTTCTGTTAAGAAATAAATCCATGCCTTTCTAGTGTAATCATCAATAAAAAACAAAAAATACCTCTTTTGGCTATTGGAAGATGGAATAATCGGGCCACAAATATCTGCATGAATCAATTCTAATTTTTGTTTTGCTCTCCATTGACTTTTCTTTGGGATGGGATCTCGATGTTGCTTTCCTTTCATACAATCTTCACACACCTTTTCTGTTGTAGATAATGAAGAGGGAAGGCCTCTAACCATTCCTTTACTTTGTAAAATTCTTAGTCCTTTTGTGACTGAGATGTGCATATCTACGATGCCATAAAGATGAGAGATCCTGAGTAGAGATGTGAAAGCACGAATCCTTCTTGGTTGCAGATTGAGCAAACAGAATGAACATTCTGTTTGTTGTCATATTAGTCTCTAGGATCAAACCCTTGTCAGGATGGTACAACTTGCAGGTTCCTGACTGAAACATTACCGTTAAGCCCTTTTCTTGCAGCTGCCCTATACTCAACAAATTGTTCTTGAGTTCTGGTACTAAAAACACATCAGTAATTATGTGAGTGACTCCTTTAATGTTCAGCCTAACACTTCCTTTTCCAGTCACCTCCATTCTTGTGTTATTACCAAGCTTTACGTGTTGCTTGAAGGTGTCATCTACTTCTTTAAACCAAGCTCTATTTCCACACATGTGGTTTGAACAACCAGAATCCAAGAACCATGCATTTGTTGTCTGCACACCATGTAAATCCTCATCAGCCATTAGTAAGAGCTCTTCTTCTTCATTGAATGCAGCATAATGGGCTTCCTTATCCCAATCTGGACATTCATTCTTATAATGCTCGAGTTTATGACATTTAAAACATTCAATTGTGGCTCGATTTTGCCTCCCTCTTCCTCTGTAGCTGCCTCTGCCCCTACCTCCATTGTCTTCAGAACTTACTTTGAGTGCCTGCTCCTCTTCATGTTTTTTGTGAAATTTCTGCTCATGAACTATCAAAGAACTTTGAAGTTCATCAATGGAAAGGGAGTCAATGTCTTTAGACTCCTCAATTGAACAAACTATGTAATTAAATTTGTCAGTTAAGGATCTTAAAAAGAACTTTGAAGTTCATCAATGGAAAGGGAGTCAATGTCTTTAGACTCCTCAATTGAACAAACTATGTAATTAAATTTTTCAGTTAAGGATCTTAAAATCTTTTCAACAATTATTACATCCTGCATCTGCTCTCCATATGTTCTCATCTTGCTAGCCACACTCATGACCCGAGAAAAATAGTCAGTTATGCTCTCACCCGATTTCATTTCAAGAATCTCGAATTCTTTCCTTAAACCTTGAAGAATCGACCTTTTCACTCTTGCATTGCCTTCATATTTTCTTTTCATCGAATCCCATATTTCCTTTGATGTATTCTTTTGCAAGATTGTTTCCAAGATTGTCCTATCTATGGCTTGAAACAAGTAATTCTTGACCTGCAAATCTTTCAGTTTCATCTCATCACGTTTCCTTTTCTGATCTTCAGAAGCTGCGCTTCCCTTTTCTGAATCTTCAAATCCGGTTTCCACCAAGCTCCAATACTCCTTGGATCTTAAGAAGTTTTCCATCAGCATACTCCAATGGTCATAGTGACCATCGAAGCGCGGAATTGCTGGTTGTACAAAGCTGCTATCGTTTGCATTTGCCATTCTCTCTATCACGAATGCAACTCACTTTCTTCACAGGCCCCAATAGGAGCTCTGATGCCAAAATGTTAGACTATAAAGAACGAAAAAGTATGAAATGCTGAAAATACTTCTCTGTTTATTCATTAACCAATATAATGCTTTTATAGAGTTACAAGTGAGGCCCAAACAACTAACCAACATTGAAAACAGATTACAGTAACTAACACAACAGAAAATATGCTAACATGAACTGCCGACAACAGTAACCATCGTTATCATTTCACACGCGAGATAGTTAGCGAGATGGCAAGTACTCAAACTCATAAAGCTTTTAACCGATAAATGTATGACCAAAATATGCTGTTTATAGTCAATATATTTTATTTATTTGTTAGACAGAATATTAAGTAAGAGATTAATTTTTATCTGTTATCTGTATTACATTATCAATTAATTAGAATTTTGCTAAAATATGACTTTAAAATATTTATTAAAAAAATACACATATATAATAATCTATAATTCAATGATAGGATACTATACTAAAAATAATAGTAGCAGAAATTTTGCAACCACCACAATTATGGTGTCTTTCGTATTGGGAAAGGTAACGTTTTATTTATATTTAATCATAAGTTTATCATGAATACGAAAGTTTCTTAACAGAAATCAACATCTAAGAGCAGCCGCCATCTTGGTGGTTCAAAACTATTTTTATATTTTTAACATAATTGTGTGTCTGATATGACAACAGATAATGCCTTTGAGCAAGGTGCTTGTGTGAAATGAAAAGATAGTGGACGAAAGCTGTTTTGGCTTCTCCCATTGGGCATTTCACTGAGGCAACTTGACTATCTACCCTTAAGTGGTCCTAAATTTGTAAGGTAAGTGACTGAGTGATAATAATAATGAGAGAAGAAATGATTACAAACTAGCGTAACTTAATACGAGTATCAGGTAAGCCTCCACTCCATCATGGTTAACTTCAATCAACACCATGAAGACGAAAGCGTGGAATTGAATTAGTCAACCCGTGATAATGGACTGACATGGATGCCATTAATCTGTTGATAACTTTGATTTTCTTTCGTAGAAGAACCAGGGATTCTTTTTTTACTTAAAAGAAACCGATGAAAAACAAACAAGGTAAAATGATTGTATCGAGTCATCAATGAGCATACCCAAACACCATGAGGTCCATGACTGAATAATAACCAAAATATGCACCAGATGCAGAAGATTTATGGAAAATTTAGCTCACAGCCTCACACAGCCTAGTTAAAACTCTAGGATTCCAACAGTTATTAAATTACATTAGATTACGGACGAGTCAGAATTCAAGTTACAAAGATTGACAAGGAAATTAGGAAAAACATATCTGACCTGTTTTAATCACATTAAAATAGTCCAGATATCATATCACTCTTATTCGTCCGAACATATTTATTTAAGTTACTGACATTGGAGAAGAAAAACATAAAAGGTTGGGTTCAGTCACAAGAAACAGTCTATCTGAACTCAGAAAATTACAGAGTGGACTAATTAACTAAAGAAAAAATGGGTGGAGGGGTGCAGAGTAATTTACTACAAAACATAGAGAAGAACGAGCAGAAAGTGAATGAGAATGAAAAGATTATTGGAAAACAAGGCTTGCAAGGTGCTCCTCGACGCTCCTGAGCCAGTTGATCCTCCTGAACCACTTGGTGGCACTGTTTTGAACACAATAAAAAACAAAGAAACAAACAAAAATGTCATTGACGATATATATACACATGCATATGAAGCAATTCCATCTCTGACGTGAATATTTGCACTAACCAGCACAAACGTTTTGCGTTACAAGTTCAGCCGAGATAGCGGTGGCGTTATAACCAGTATAGGCACAGGTAGTGCGATTGCAAGAATCTGAAGAGGTGGTGTTGCCAAGGAAGACGTTACTTGAGCATTCCGCAGTGGGGCAAACAGACCAGTTGGTTGGTTTCAGATGGGATGGCTGGCATTGCAATCTAAACAGTAAACACACAAACCAAATACACATTCAATACACATGACACGAACTAGGAACAGAAAATTGAAGTGAAGTATATAATATGAGGCAGTGACATGTAATTGTTAGAGGAGTCGCAGTTGCATTTGACGCAGTCATGTGCGGTGTAGACGTAAGTAGCAATAGGGAGAAGCAACGGAGAGTCCAACGAATTATTTTTGACACTGGAGGAACAAGCTGGCACAACCCACAAAGTATTTATGATCTATGTCAAATAAAGTTGAGTTTTTTAATTAAAAAATTTAGTCTTTGCGAAGTGAAAGTAGTGGGTACCTCGGAGGGGAACATCGAGAACCTGACCGGCCTCGAGGGACTTGGGGTCAGTAATCCCATTGAGGTTGAGGAGAATCTGCTGTGTGGTAGCATACTGTTCCGCAATGCTCTCGACGGAGCTTCCAGAAGCGACGACGAGTGCATAGTGCAGCACACTGCTCCCATCCACCTGATCGCAGCTACAGGGGAGGGGAATATAAAGCGTGTCCCCGGCGGTGATGTTATTAGCGTCGGGCAAGTGATTGGCCACCTGGATCTGCTGGTACTTCATGAGGCCCGCGAACGTGGTCCGGGCTATGGCGTCAAGCCCGTCCCCTTTCTTTATTTTGTAACGCGGAACTCCGTTGGAGAGTCCCGTGGCGTTGCTGCACTTGCAAGGGAACGGGACTTTGACAACCTCGTTGGGACCCACCTTGTGGCTGTTTGTGGCGTTTGAGGGGAGGTTGTTGGCGCCCAGGATGTCCTGGAGGTGCTTCACGTTGAAGAGACTTTTGATGTCGCCCAGCGTGGTGCCGTCCGGGTTGGAGTACCCGACCAGGCCGCCACACGTGCCGTTCTCCGTGCTGCACTTGAACTTCGCCTCGGGTTGGGCCTGGGCCAAGCCCGCCATGGCTACCATTACTAAAACCCACAGCCAGACACCACCCATTTTGTTTTCGGCTTCTTCTTCTCTCCTGGGATGGGCTTTTCAAGTTTTTATGTGAACCTCTCACTCATTTTATATAAACGCATGTTAACTTTAGAAAAGTCAAATTCTGTTCTACCATGGGTGCCGCCCTACCTCATCCCACATGGGGCTTGACTGACCCTTGTCATTTGAGAATCATAATTGAAAGGACCAACTTGTGCTTCCATACAAATTACAAACCCTCTGTTTTACTATTTCTAAATCATTAAGTAACAAATGGAGGTTATATTTCGAATTTGTATCAGGAGAGGAGAACAAACTTGGAAAGAGCCTTTCTCTTCTTCTTGCATTTTCTTTTAGGTTTATTTTATATATATAAAAAAATGCTTTGTCTTGTTATGCGAGTTATTTTATTGGCCAGAGAAATTGAAATGGATAAATATCAAGTAAAGCCACGTAGATTGTGGACTAGGATGATAATTAATATATATTTTTATTCGGATTTGGACTGTATTCATGTCTTCTTCTCTATAAGAAAATATTAACGAGATAGGGACGTCACTGGAGTCATGCGAGGGGAAAAATAGAAAGCAATTACCTAAGATTTAAGAAAGAAAAGGACCCAAAACAAAGAAAATTATGTTAGTCGTATTTTAGTTATCATGAAATTAAATATTTCAATAACAAACCATGAGAATGTTATATGAAATTTCAATGAGAACGCGTAAGCACGACGTCCTATACGACCAAATGCAGAATGGTTTAAACCCAGTGGAGGGTTTGCTGAATGCTGATAAAAGTGTTAGAAATAAAATAGAATAATTCCAATTTCAAAAACCCTGGGTGCTCTTCAACACGATTAGTCAAAGACGTTTACAATGTTCCTGAAAATTTCCTCAGCATTCACGCTCCTTTAACTCCCGGTCAACAAGAAATTGTATCGGATAGATGCTCAATTCTCATATCAAGGACTTGACGGCTCCTATTCTAATTTCATAAAAATACTTCTTTATCTACATAGCAAGTGTTCAAGTACTAGTGGCTGGTCGAGTAAATACTACACCTCCTCACAGTAAGCAGCTAGCCCTCAACTTGTTAGGCACTTTTTTTTTTTTTTTTT
>NW_017984107.1:454293-469123 GCF_000340665.2 Cajanus cajan | reverse complement strand
TAATTAAATTTTAGATAAAAGCAAAAATTGTCACATGATGGTGATACAATTAGTTACCTTCATTCACTTTTATTAATTATCTCACTAAAAAAATCTTAAAGAGATTAATAATTAATTTTGCACATTAATTTACCTTTGAATAGAATCGTGCTTTATCTTAATTTAAATTTTATATATATATATATATATATATATATATATATATATATATAATCTTGAAAGACTTTTATACTATCAACTAATTGGAAGTCAGTCTATATATGATTTTAAAATATTAATTAAAAAAATTAATAATTTTAATTATATGATAATTAATAGTTAAGTAACAGAACATATATTTTTTTTATGTATATATAAAAAAAAACTTTAGATATACTGCATGTATATTGCAATTACATTGAAAGTAAATAAATATAAAGATGCGTACACATATTCCTTTGTAAGTGAATATCCTGTCCGACACATCTAAGTGTGTGATAAAGCCATATTGATCCTGTCACTTTGTGTGGATTAAGATTTGGTGACTTTATCAGCAGAAAAAACTACAATTTTACATCTGAATTAGATGAAAGACAATCACCTAAAGTTGGCACTTATGAACGACTTTTAATTTGTCTAAAACATACTCCATAGAATAGATAAGATAAAGAGAGACCAATAATGACCAAAATGAAGCAATCCATGCATCCCACCATTACCGACAGCATGACCAAATGGAAATGACAAAGACCAAATTCAAGTTCTTCCATAGCAAAAGAAAAGAGTAAACATCGCAAGCAAGACAAAAATCTCATGATGGATAAAATCATTTTAACTTTAACTTTTACGTGACCAAAAGAGTAAGAATTTTGTCAATTAGTGATGGAAATAAAACTATATTTAACAAAGTTATAAATAAGGATCTATCACAATTCCGTTGTAGTCTAGTTGGTTAGGATACTCGGCTCTCACCCGAGAGACCCGGGTTCAAGTCCCGGCAACGGAATAATTTTTAACGCTTTTTTCTTTTTGCAACCTGATATGACAAACAAGAAATCACTAAAATAGTAAAAATAAAAAAAGTAAAAAACAATAAAGATGAAGTAACAATAAGAAAAAGAATAGAACTGTGTACGTGGAGAAAAGTGTGAGAATTCAATGACATGTAAGCAACAGCAGATAGCGAGCAACGTTAACATGCCACGTTCTCTTCATGCAAGGAACCCTCTTTTCTTTATAATCTCACTTGCACACACGTTTTGATCCATCACACAAAGGAAAACGTAAGCAATTAAGCTTCTCTGCAGTTGCATCCAAAATGCCAGGCCTTACCATCGGAGACACTATTCCTGACCTCGAAGTTGAAACTACTAATGGCAGAATTAAGCTTCACCAGTTCTGTGCTGATGCCTGGACCATCCTTTTTTCTCACCCAGGTTCTCATTCTTCTTTCTTTCTTCTTATTTTTAGTTCCATGTTTGATCCTTTTGCTGGCTACCTACCTTGTGTTTTTATTCTTAATTATTCTTCTTCTCATGCATGCATGCATGATCATGATTATATTTATACATTATGTATAGGTGATTTCACCCCAGTTTGTACCACTGAGCTTGGCAAGATGGCTCAGTATTCCAAGGAATTTTATCAACGAGGAGTGAAGCTATTGGGATTATCCTGTGATGACCTTCAATCTCACAATGAGTGGATCAAAGACATTGAAGCCTACACCGTTAGTTTCCAACTTTTCCCATACAGTGTTTCTCAATTATATAAACAATTGAACAAAAAATAAGACATATATAAAAAATAAATCTTAGATGAATGATAAGGGTCTTTGTCCTTGTATTCAGCCAGGTGCTAAGGTGAACTTTCCAATAATTTCTGATTCCAGCAGAGAAATCATCAAGCAACTCAACATGGTTGACCCTGATGAGAAAGACTCCACTGGCAACCTACCCTCTAGGGCTCTTCACATTGTGGGCCCAGATAAAAAGGTTCAATTTTTTCTTTGACTAATTAAATTAATGAATTTTCAGTTTTGGGGGGCTAACATGTGCATGTTCATTTGGGGATTGCTGTAGATCATGCTGAGTTTTCTGTATCCTGCATGTACTGGGAGGAACATGGATGAAGTGCTGAGGGTGATAGAGTCATTGCAGAAGGCTTCAAAGTTCAAGGTTGCAACCCCAGCAAACTGGAAGAAAGGGGACCCTGTTGTGATTTCGCCTGATGTGACCAATGATCAAGCCAAGGAAATGTTCCCTCAAGGGTTTGACACTGTGGATCTCCCATCAAAGAAGGAGTATTTGCGTTTCACTAAAGTTTGAATTAAGGAGAATCTTCTTCAGCTTTGTCAAATCTCAGTGACATCGAGTCATCTTAAGTAATCAAACAATGTCTCGTTAATGTACACTTTTTGTGACAGCTTCTTGTTTTTTTAATTACATATAAAAATATTTACTGTTGAATGTATCTTCTGTTTACTATAAAATTCCATATGTATGTCCACAGTTATCATGCTGTTGAATATGTATCTTTTGTTTACAACAAAAATCCATGTATGTCCACAGTTACCATGCTGTTAAAATCTTAAATATAAGTTTTAATTTTTAACTTTTTTGTTCCTCTTAAATTTTTGGGGCATTTGTGGAGAGTAAAAGTAAATCAAACTTTAACGAATAAAAGAATCGGTATATCAAGGAGTTACAACCAAGCTATATCACATATTCACATGGAAATAAAACATGAATTCCTTAGCAGACAGAGGCAACTTTGAGAAGCTCCATAGTCAAGGCTGATCAAGTGAAATGCGAAGATATATATGTTCTTTGAACTGCAAATAGAATAAGCCATGAGGGGTTTCAAATGCAGATTGATACAGTAGGAAAATGTTCATGGTTAGAATATATATTTGAACTTCTTTATTATCGAGGATCGTGTAGTGTGTTATCAACTGCTTCAACAATGGTGAACGGATCACAAATAAAACAAGTATAAATAAAACAGGAATTTTAATGATTTAAGATTTATGCACATCGTTCATGGCTTAATTATACTTGCATTTTTGGGCATCCTTTATAATTTTGCTTTGAAATTTCCCGTACTATATATAGTGAGAGGAAATTGCAATGAAAAAATAAGTATAATTTAACATTAGTAATACTCAAAAGTAGGGATGAGTATAAGACGACATACGTAATAATTAGGAGTTGGATAAATGATTTTTTTTGGGTTCATATTCGTATAAATGACTTTTTTAAGGTTCATATTCGTAATGGGCCGGCAAATCTTGATCCGTAATTTTTTTTTTTAAATGATTTTTTTTAAGCTTCATATCTCAATAAGTTCGATGAAATAAATGATGTTTTTTTTTTAAGTTTCATATGCGAAACCTACAACCCGCGGTTCAATAATTTTTTTTTTTTTTAAAAATCCCTCCTTCCCTTTTTTATGTCAGATTATTTTTATGCCAGATTATATAAGGGAGAAATATATAAAAAAATTATATGAAAATATAAACATCAAATAATCTAAAATAAAAAAAATTTATAAAAATCTTAACATACAAAAATTTACACATTTAAACTAAAATATTAAAATATTAATATAAAAAATGTATACATTTAATTTAAAACATATATATGCGTAAAAGAATCTAAAAAAATTTAAAATATATTAAAGTAGCAAAAATGTAATATATTTTAAATATAAAATATAATAAATTCCATATTTATTACTTATACTTATTTATTAAAAAATACTAAAATTACTTATTATTTAAAATCTCTTATAAAGTTAAAAGGAAAAAAAAAATCCCTTAAATGGGCTAGCCAACAGGATTCGTAGATAAAGGCCGTGAAATTCATGGACTTTAAGGGTTGCACTTAATTTCTTTTATAATTATATGAATTTTTAAATAATAGGTCCATTTATTATGTAGGCCATAAGTTTCACAGATTAATCTACAACTCGAGTCCATATACTCACCCCAACTCAAAGGAGGTGACTTGCCTTTTATGAAAGGGTCACAAAATACGGATCAATCTACTGGCTCTTGAATCCATATATCCACCCCAACTCAAAATAGGTTACTTGTCTTTTATGAAAAAGGGTCACAAAAGATGAATTGATGTGGATTTGTGTTTGGTTATTGGGGTCTTGGAGATGAACTCAGGTAGACTCAAAATTTTTAAAGCTTGATTAGTATAATTTTACTTACTTGGTTATTGTGTCCTACAAATGGGTTCATGAATGAAATTAGAATGAACTTCCTTATGGTTAGATCATAGAAATTTCAAATCTTTACTTAATAAGTAGTGATCAAATTCATTAGTGGGAGATTCCCAATTCGCACTCATGCATTTGTAGCTGTATTAATATAAGGATTTAGCCTATAATTTGGTGATTCTTTTGCCATTCATATCATCTTGTTCTATATTTGGGGAATTGGATTTCATGTTCTTTGGGATATATATTTTTTTAATTTCATTCCAATGTTGTAAGGTTTTGTTGTAGACTAGTTTGTCTCGTCCAAAAATAAATAAAGTCCAATCAAAAATTCTTTTTGAATTCAGATATAATCCGAATAATTTGATCTTGAATTCAACATATTAATCACTTGTGCCTAATTTTTTTTATTTATTTATTTGAGATATATTTATGTTAGAGAACTATGGTCATGTGACTAACAAGTAAATCCCCAACTAAGAGTGTAAAAAAATCAAAATTGATCCATAATCGAACCGATCCACATTAAAAAATTCAATCCTTTTTGAGAAAAAATTTAAATTGATCCACTTTGTAAAATTAGTTTAATTATCCGATCCATTTTTATAAAGTAGATTAATTCAGTTTGGTTCGATTTTATTAATAAAATCAATTCATATATGGGTATAAAATGGATAATCACACCGTATCAAACTGGTCTAATTTAGAAAAATCAATTCATATTTTAAAAAAATCGAACCAATCCACTTTATGAAAAACAAATGGTTAACTTATCCATTTTTATAAAATAGTTCGGTTTGATTCGATTTGAATTTTTTAAAAATCCAATCTATGAGCACTCCTAATAAATGTATAATCTTCTTCTCTTTTGGAAGCTAAACATATTTGAACTTTTTTCCTATTTGAAGATAATATTCAATCTTATTAATGGTAAGAGTCAAATGGAGAAAATATAATATTATTAATGACTTATAATTGATAAAAAAAAATAATTAGATATAATTAATTTAAAGTATACATCTAGTTTGTAATGAAATATATTCACTCATATATTCAATCTAGTCTCTGCCCTTCCAAAATGAGGCATAGATGGGCTGTGATATGGTTGACTGTAATCTGGAGTATTTGGCTAGCAAGAAATGCTCTTATTTTTTCTGACAAGGTGCTATCTACTTTAGATGTGCTTGAATTGGTAAAACTGCGCACTTGAAAATTTGTTAAAAGCGAGAGATAATTCTTTTTCATACTCATTTTCTTCTTGGGCTGAGTCCCCTTCCGTATACCTTAATTTTTATTAAGTGATTTTGTTGGTGATTATTGCTATCTGGGTGTGTGATTCTGACTTAGTTGCGGCAATGCTTTTGACAACGCTGATTGACTTCACTTTGTAGTTGATAATTTTTTTTTGGATTGCTAGTTTGGTTGTTCCACCTATTAGTGCAAGGTCTTTTATTGTATGATGTTTGCAAATTGATTTTAGGAGGTATATAGTTAGTGTTGTTTTCATTAATCACCTCCTGTTAAACTGAGGAAACAGAAATTCCAAACAGCTGCATGTAGGGGTAAAATTAAGGTCTCAGTGTAGAATTAACGCACAGCTGATGGGAAACTAACAACTCAGCAGTGGAATAGTGCAAAGTAAGTCACAGAGGATGGTATGGCTTTGTGTATATGGGTTGGAGTACCCCTTGTATTCCTCTTATATATTTAATTCAATTTTGCTTAGAAAAAAAAATATTTAGATTGAATATAACATTGATTTTTTGTAGGACACATTAATTAACAATTACGGTAGAGCTAATAAAATGGTTGTACTAAATTAATTACGGAGTTTGAGCTCTAAATTTAAAGCCCAAATGAATTATTGACCTTTTTAACCTAATTCGATAGAATTTGTATCATAAACGAGTTCGAAATAGACTAACTCAATGAGAATGAATTATTCACGTGATTATTTAATTTTACTAAATGACTGTGTAAAAATTTAATATTTAAGAGATATTGACTAAATAAAATTATATTTTTATAATTTATAATAGTTAAATATTATATATAGGTACTTCTTCACAACAACTTTATATAAAATGATATATGAGATTAACATACTTACATATTGTACATGAGATTAACATGATATATATAGGTACTTTTCATATTACAAATATTTACAAAAAAAATTGTCTCATTATCAATTTTTAATCTTTTTCTTAAATGTAATAATAGAATAAAGAAATTGTTTGTATTTTATTTATTACATTAAAATAAACATGTCAATAAAAAGTAATTGTCACAATAAATATTTAGTTTAAATTTTGAAGGAAATTGAAAATTAACAAAAAGTTAGAAATGTCAAGTGAATTCAAAAATGTCTACATAAAATCAAACTTGAATATTTATTTAAAAGAAATAATTAAGTTTAAGTCTTTTTATCCTAATCTATTATATAACTCATAGTTCATATCAAATTAATCAAGAATGAGCTAGGCAACCTATTTTACTAGTTTTAAGGTACTTTAAGAAAGTGTCAATAAAATAAGAATGAAATGCATGATATAAGAAATTTTTTAATATAAATTATTGAATAAAATAATCCTTAAAATTTAACATAAAAATAATAATATGTCAAATTAAAACTAACCAAATAACCTAAAAACATATGAACTCCTTTTCATATCTTATTCCTAGAACTTGATTTGAATGCAATCCAATATTTTTTTTTATTGTGCATATATGCAAAGTTAGTAATTATTGCATAGGAAAACTATTTTCCAGATGACACATAAGAAAACTTTCCTTTTTATTGAATTGCATTAAAATTTGTAAAAAAATTGGCCAAACATGAAAATAAAACGAATGTTCTTTTAAATAGATATATGGTAAAACTTAACTTGTTAAACCTAGCGGGTCAAGCACTATAAGTTTCTTTATCCCATTTTTACATATGTTTTGAAGTAATTATAGACCTATCTAGATAGAAACAACAAACTCCATGATCGATAAGTTATGCTTCTCTAGTTTTATTGTAATTATATACTCATGATAAAAGCTGGTTAATAGTAAATTGTAGCCTGTCTTGAGAACATCTCTTCTAATGCTTTTGAAGGTTGATTCTTCATTAGTTATTTCAAGTTTTCCTTGATAAATTTGTGCCAGTGTAATATCCCTTTAATAACTTCTTACAACATAAATTATCTAGCTTTAAGGTTGTTTAATGAAATGATCATAAAAATCCAATTTTAGGACATGTGTCATATATATGAAAGGTAAACGAGTTATTTAGATAATCCCTTCATATTGTAATTTTTTTTTATTGTATAATTTCAAGTACTTAGTTATATTCATGATCTTGTTACGGTGAATAAGAAAATTCTAAATTTATTTAGACAAAAAAGTTAGATAAATTTTTTATTTAATTTAATCTTATTATTTTTAAAATATTGAATTTAGTCATATAATTTTTAAAAATGTTCAATATTTATTTATTTGTTTATATATAAAAGCGATAATAAAATTAAAATTTTGGATTTTCTATATATTATTTCAAAACCTCAACTCAATGGGGGACCTATGTTATGTTATATTATTTATATTTTTATTTTTTTTTATTTTTTTTTATATACAAAGACGATAATATGATTAAAATTTGGAACTACATATATTATTTCAAATATTTCAAAGCCTCAACTCAATGGGAGACCTATGTTATATTGAGGGCGTGCAAATGTATTTCCTTACTTTGAGGGAAATGTATTTCTTGACAATGAGGAAGATTATAAATATTGTATCCACAGTTTTTGCATTCTTCCTCCCTTTAAATATTTTTTTAAATATTTTATATTTTAGTTCTTATAATTTAAAATATATATTTTTAATTCTTATATTTATCTTTATAAATATTTTTTAATCTTTATAATTTAAGATAAATTTTTTTATTCTTATACTTATAATTTTTTTAGTCACTATTATTAATTATTTTATAATACTTTTTTTTTATTAATATGATAGAAATTTTTAATTTTATGAGATAAAAAAATGTTTCAATAATAAATATTGTAAGTGAGAGTAATTATAAAATTTTAATAAATATAATTTAAAGAAACATAATTTAAAATAATTTCAGCAATATAAGTTTGACATAACATATATAAAGTTGAATTAATATTTATGTTACGTTAATATAAAAAATAATATTAAAAAAATTAACGATAAAAATTAAAAAGATTAAAAATTTATAAGTATAAATACTAAAATATCTATTTTAAATTATAGAAATTAAAAAATAAATCTATTTTAAATTATAGAAATTAAAAAATAAAGTAAATAAAATTATTAAAAAAAACAATTTAACTTTTAATATATTAAAGCCTACCTACTTCAATTTGTTCATTTATTGTCAAGTTTTGTCATTAATGATTGGCATTTTTCTTACATTTCATTATACTGTTAACTTTTTGATTACTTTGCACTTTATTCAATCGGATATTTCACTTTACTTCACATTTCATTCATTTCCAAGATAACAACTATTATTATTTTTAAAAAATATAACTAATGTACTCACAGTCTTAAGTTTCAATCTTATTTTTATCATTAGAAAAAATTGAGCTTCGTAAGAAAACCTCTCATGTAGACAGTGAAGTCCATTGTATCCATACAACGAATTGTAGATTTTAAAACAAGCACTTAGTCCCCGGAGGATCTTGTTCATGAAATTTTTGCAACTCCTTCGTAATAATGAAATTTTTAGTAAAAACTACCTATTGATCCTTTAAAAATTTCAATTCGTCATCACATTAGTCTTTTAAAAATTTTACTTACTAAACTAACCTATTAAATAGCTACAAAACCAACATATTCCTTCTTCAATGATATTATTATTAATTTAATACCGTAAAGATTTAATTCGTCGCCAAATTACTTATTTTAAAGATTTTTTGCTCGGATCCACTACTTTGGTCATAAGGTTAATATAATGATATTTTACATTTGTGAACAACTACTTTAATGTCAATTTATAAAAAAAAAAAAAAAAAACTATTTTAGTGACATTTTAGGTCATTATTGAGTAACTTTTGTCACAGTCAATTTTTTTTAAAAGACTATTAGTGTGTTTGCTTTTCTACTTTCCAAAGCATATCCAATACCAATTCTTCTCTCATATTGGATTGATATTGAACATGACTGGATGCCTTTTGAAACACACGTAACACATGCAACTTTAAAAGGCTAACTTCAAGATTAATTTCCTCTTTTTTTTTTGTTTACACAAAAAATGTTAAATTATTAGTATAATTTGTAAATTTCATGCACTTTCATGTCTTTTTCTTTCTTAACTTTATAAATGTTGAATTTGGATTTAATTTCTTCTGATATTCCATATGCATAGATATTATTAGTACTTCTTGTGTCAATATTTTTATTTTTAAATTTGAAACTATATCTAATGAATATTATTAAAGTTTCCTAGCTCCATCACTGCATGAATTAAACAATGTTAATGTATACATCATGAGAAAGCCAACGGAACCAAAGCCGAAGGGCAAATTGAAGATAAGACAGAGTCCTTGTCCAATGGTGGGTACGTTATTTTTCTATTTCAACAGGGGTACGTGTTTTTATTATTATTGTTTCCATCAAATATTTTAGAGACACGGGTTACATTATTATGAGTGTAGGGTTAATCAAGTTAAGTCTATATACTACGCAAGATATGTAGCAATATCAGATACCAAAAAATGATTGTCTGAGGAAAAAAACAAGGAAAAACAAACAATGCAAGATAATGAAGACTACATTGAATGGATGGGTTACGGGTCATAAGGGAGTGGAGGTGTATACTGCATACCTTAGCCAGAAATAGGAAGAAAAAAAAAAGAAGAAAGAGAAGTAAAAAAACATAACAAGCGATAGTGATATAACAAGAAGAAAATTAAAATACAGATCATTGGTTGGTGAATGAATATTATTGTTGTTACTAAAAGCACATTTTAATGCTCCAGCCCAAGTCAGGTTGGCATGGCATGAATGCTCAGAAGTGATTGTTTGTACCGTTGTAGAATCCTCATGTACATAAGATAAAAAAATTAAATCTGAAATCAGCATAGATAGAAAAAGTTGTTAAGCAACAAAAATGGTATATTATTTTAGCCATACAACATATAAAAGTTCAATCGAGCTATTACAGTGTAGTTCCAAAAAAGGGGACCAAATTCTGCATCTCATCGCACAATATGGGAATAATAATACACCCAAATAGGGACGAATCCTAAAAGATACATAGAGGACAACAATCATCAACACATAATAATGGATATCTAGACTCTAAGTATAGTATATGATAATATATATTTATGTTCTATATCTAAGCCATCAAATTTAAAGTAACATGTTTAACTGCATTGATAATCAGAAAGATCTCCCACTGTCTCAGGGTCACCTTCTCTTAAGCAGTTAATTGGAGGTATAGTCAAGGTCTGTTGTGTCCCATAAGCATTCCAGCAAAAAGGGTCATCAAGCAATGCTCCTTCGAATGGCAAAAGCTCAACCTCAGAGAGGGTTATGTTTGTGCAGGCAACACTGTCACTGCAGGCAAAGTGAATTGGAGCGGTTCTCACATCATAAGTGCCCTTAATGTTGCTGTAGGACACATCATTCACATGCACAGCTGAAGTCTGGTTTAGACATTCCTTTGACAAACAGTAGTATTGGTCTATGATGATGCAATTCCCAACGTTCTCCATTTGGATGTTCTCAAATCTTAAACTTGACACAGATCCCATTCCACCTTGCCATGTCTTGATTCTCAGTCCGTTGTCAGATTCCCTAATGATGCTGTCACGGACTGTTAGGTTTGACACACATGCCTGGGAATTGTGCACTCCAAGGCTTCCAATGCTGCAATAACAAAACAAGACATGATGAAATTAGCATCACAGAAAAGTTTGTGTTGCTAATGTTTCACAATTAGTTCATGTGTTATGTATGTATTTGACCATGTTAGACAAAAACATGTAGCATTTGTACTTTTCAAAATTTCTCTTCGGAAAAATACTATAAATTTGTATTCGAACAGAGACTGTATATTAATTAACTAATTAACAAGTTTCACTCGGTGTTGGTTTAATTAATCATCAATAAAGGTGAAGATTCTGTAATGTACCTAATCCCATGGCTAGGACCACAAGTTAAACCTGCTATGTCCACATTTGAGGACCCGGGTCCAATTGAAATGCAATCGTCACCTGTTCAAATCATGGTATTAAGAAAAGGACATCTAGCACAAGTAAAAAAATAGTGAAATGTAGAACCAAAATACCACAGAGTAAGTGAACATTGCAATTAATAGTCATTACCATTGCTTATCTTGGAGTTATATATGCCAACATATTTGGAGTTCCCAATATGGATTCCATCGGTGTTGGGGCTGAGTTTTGGTGAAGAAATGGAGAGCTTATCGATCAATACTCCTTGGCAGCCATCGAATTTCATGTGAAACTCAGGACTGTTTTGAATTTTCAGCCCATTCACCTTCAAATTGGAGCTCATAAAGAACCGTATCATCTATCAACAAAACAAACAAAAAAAGGTTAAGACATTTATAAATACAAAAAGTGTTCTTAAGAATAGCTTGGCTTAGTTTACTTACAGTAGGACTACCACATGGTCCTGACATAGTTTTTCCATCGGGACCCTGAAAGTGTCATTTGATAAGTAACATTAATTCAACATTAAATAACTAGAAAAATAAAATGGTATTGGTGAGAAGACAAAAATGCTTACCCTGTGTGGTTTGCAAGGGAGATCCCACCACTTGTCTCCATTCCCTTCTATGATTCCTGTACCATTAAGAGTCATTTGGTCAAGTCGATAAAATACTAGCCATTGACTGTGGCTATCTGCTTCTGGCCACGAATCTGGTCCATCTGGTGCCATTAGTGTACCATCCACCTTGTTATATGTCAATTGTGAACCTTGTCAGTAAAATTAAATATATTTATCTATATATTTATATCGATGTAATGCGATAATAGAGTATAAATAAGTGACATGTCATTAATTCGCGACCTGACTTTTAAAGTTTGCTATGATGCTTTTATTTAAAAGGTTTGACATGACCTATTTATCAGAAAGGTTGGGCTTACACTCTCCCAAAAAAGAATTTACTAAAAAAATCTTAAATTCGATGCTTTAAAAGAGTTTAATATGCTTGATAAGTCGACTAATTTATTATATAATATAATATTATGTATTTACATTATTAATACTTATATATTAATCTATAATTAATATATATAACTATTAATAATAATGTTTTTAGGCTTGTAGGTTCATTGGCTTGTAAGTCGGAGCTAACCTTAAAAATAGACATGTAGAAAGTAAATGAGTTAAACATAAACTTAGTAATTACATTGCAAGTCAGGTTAAGACTCGTCAAAATCTTACCTATCTTATATTTTCACTCCCACGCGAAGTGAGAGAAGTTAATCTTGACAATTCAAATATATATTGATAGTCACTATTAGATTTAAGTGAAATTAGCTAATCTTAACATTATATATAAGACTGAATGGTTAAAAAAAACAAAAAAAAACTGACATGACATGATCAACATGGGCATTCAAGAATAACTAATAAGCATTCTTACCTGGAATACCAAGCCTGGCTTGCATGGACCTGAAAAAATAGTTGAAGTGATTTTGAAGCTATAGTTTTCTGGAGCAAGAAGAATCCCAGACTCTACGGCACAAGCTGCTTTCCATGCTGCTCTGAATGCAGGTGTGTCATCAGCACAACCATCTCCAACTGCCCCAAAGGATCTCACATCAAAAACACATTCAGAAGTGGAAGTTTGGTTATCATTTGGATAAGGGTCCGAAGGAACACTTGGAGAATCTGAAGGTGGTGGAACTGAAGGGTTCTCTGGCTCAGTGGAAGGATCAGCAGGAGCATTAGGAGCTGAGGAAACTTTCTTCTGCTTGCTGTGATGGTGGTATCTTCCCTCCACATGGTTCAAAAGTATCAAGGCAATGCATATAGTATAAAACGCACGAATGAGATCCATGAGGGGCTCTAGTATGTTAATGTTTTCACTCTGTGTGTGTATATGCCAATGTAGGAAGAAAAGAACCACAAAGTGTTGCTAAGTTGTTTCTGTAAATAGACCACAACTTAAAACTTCAGAAATTGTGGTTTTAGAGATAAATGGAAGAAGAAAGAAGGGCCAAGGGCTAATGCAAATCCAGAGGAGTCATAGGAAATTGGTGTAGCAAGAACCAACTCTTATTTATACCGGAAAACATATATGATTGGTCAGGAACCAATGCTCAAAGCATAAGGATGCCACATGTCAAAATTATGTTGGTTACATATGCCAGGGTGTTCAAAATATATGTCTTGTAAAGTTAAGATCAGAATGATGATTTACTTTATTACGTAAATATTTGGTTGTTCTGTTGTGGCATGGTCAGAAGTGTACACGTAGTATGGTTTGAGAGAAGTATAATTAATAGGTTGGCACAGAAAAGAAATGAAAAATAGAAAAAACAAGTAGGAAAATGGTAGTGATGTAAAAGCAAGACCCATCCCGTGACTCTTTGTTGTTGTGTAGTTCCTTGTGGCCAAGGAATTGTAGGCAGCATATTTTAGGTGGGCGACAAGGGATTTAACACATTCACGGGTGGTATGAAAGATCATGTGTGCAGTCTCACGGGTGCGATGAAGAGAAAAGGGAGAATTCCAAAACGAAACATAAACACAAATGGAGAGCTTAACAGAAGAAAAGTGTGTGATCAAATATATTCTAAAGGTGAACATTTTTGTGTCTCTGACAGATACAGTGGCAGTTGCCAGTTTGTGGCTCTCAGAGTAGACACGTCGTATGGCCACACGTTCACGCGCCAACTTACTGCTTCTTTGCTTCATCTCTGGCCCCACTCTCACCATGCATCACAGATAGGCTCAGACTCCTCTCTGTGTCTATGCAACTTCTAAGAACATAATATGTTGTATACGAATAAATATAAATAAATCAAGTTACAAAGATAGATAAAAAATATATATATGTCTGTTATATACCACATGCATTTGTGAGTGTTTTTTCTAAGATGTGCATGTGTCATGTCTAATAAGAATATCATAAATCTCAGTTATACAGTCGTAAATAAATAGTTAAAACTAAGAAAAGTAATGATATGGTTATTTAAAAAAATATGTACTTATCTTTTAATCTATATTATCAAATATGATCTAATCAAGAGTTTTCTCCGGATATGTTTCTTATGTAAGTGAGTAATGTGTTTAGTTTAGTATTGTTTAGAAATGAACACGCATCACTTGAAGGAGATACAAGTAATTTTTGCATCATTTTAACCTATTTGACGTGAAATTATTGATAGATACACACGTGGTATTTAATCAAAAGCAAATAAACATATTAGCAAAAGCTGATTCAGTTGATAAGGAAAGAACCTATATTCACAAGAATGTGAGTTTAATTCTTGTTATCAATATAAAAACCTTGTAAATGTTTTTTGACCTTGATGAAATCTCAATTCAATTCACCTAAACTTTTTAGTAAAATAAATAGATAAATATATATATATATATATATAATATTTAAATAATT
>NW_017984107.1:434367-448022 GCF_000340665.2 Cajanus cajan | reverse complement strand
ATAAATAATTATAATAAATAAAAACTAAAAAATATAAGAAATTAAAAAAATTCATATAAACCTTTTCGTAAAAAAAATCTTAAAAATATTTTTATAAAAAATAATAATTCATATTTAATATATAAAAATTAATATTCATAAGTATTAATAAAATTTAAAAATACTCATTTATCGAATATCCACATCAATATGAGACAAATATTCGCATGAATATGAAAGGAAATCCAGACCTTTATATCCACGTGGATATGAAACAAATACAAGATAATTTTTTTATTGAGGCGAGTGACGAGATCCAATTAGACTACTTACAATCTGCCTCATGGGCCATGGCCGGTTGCCATCCCAAGTCTTGAAAAAAGCCAAGGGATTTGTATCCAACTATCTATAGTGAGACTCAAACTCGAATTAAGGACACAACATTCATAAAACCTGATGATAGTTATCCTAACTAATTTCTTTTTTATCCATAAAAACTATATGACAGTATTGGAAAAAACCTAAGTCTCACATCGACTAGAGATTAGGCAATTGATGAGTATATAAGTGGAAAACAACCATCACCTTACAAGTCGATTTTGTAGGGTTGAGTTAGGCTCAAATCCACTATTCTAAAATATTAGAAAAAATCCAAGTCTTACATCGACTAAAGATTAGACAATTGAATAGTATATAAGTGGAAAGCAACCCTCACCTTACAAGTCGATTTTGTAGGGTTAAGTTAGACTCAAACCCACTATTCTAAAATATTGAGAAAAACCCAAGTCTCACATTGACTAAAGATTAGGCAATTGAATAGTATATAAGTGGAAAACAACCCTCACCTTACAAGTCAGTTTTGTAGGGTTGAGTTAGGCTCAAATTCACTATTCTAAAATATTGGGAAAAACCTAAGTCTCACATCGACTAGAGATTAGGCAATTGAAAATATAAGTGGAAAGAGTTAGGCTCAAATCCACTATTCTAAGATGGTATCAGAACTATCCTATATTCTTAAAAATGGGTCATCCACCATTGATACATGCATCATAAGCATGAGGGGGTGTATTGAGAAAAACTCAAGTCCCAACCCTCACCTTACAAGTCGATTTTATAGGGTTGAGTTAGACTTAAATACACTATTCTAAAAGACAGTGAAAAAGTTCTAACTTAAAACTCATATTACTCCAATTTTAACTGTTAGATAATTATTTGTGTTTAATTATTCTTTTAACTATAATTTAGTTTATAAGAGATTTTGATCTCTTTAGTTTCTTCTGGCTTATAGAGTCATTAATTTTTAAATTTTAAAATGTAGTCTCCTACCAATTTTTTTCTCTATAAAATCAAGTTCTCATTTTCTTCTCCATTTTTTCACAAATCAAAATAATGAATTATTTTGAATCTTCCCTACAAAATTCACCGATAAAAATATCAAATTTCCCTCCATTTAGAAGAAGAAAAAATCTTAAATTTTCACCGAAGTTTTGAATTCTAAATTTTTTAAATTATTTCACATCTCAAATCTACCGTAAGCCCTAAGATATTTGTATCGAAAATAAAAATTAGAATCTATAAAACAAAATTAAGAGAAGGATCAATGAAATTTGTTTTAAAAATAGAAAAACTTTAATTAGTTAATAATTTACGGAGACCAAAACCACACATAATTCAAGTTAAAACGATCAAAATTGCAATTAAATCAATTATTTAAAACAAATATACAAAATTATTCAATCTTTTCTATCCTTTTTAGACTATTACGAACATTTAAATTAATCTTTGAAGGATAATTTGACATTTCCTAGAACATTAATTCATGTAACGACCTGGGTTTACTGTGGTACCAGATGATTCAGATGAGTGGTACCAGATGATTCAGATGACAGCTCCACAAGAGCATTGATGACAGCTCCCTTTGATTCCCTTATCACTAAGTTATACATCAAATCACAGGATAGGAGCAAGTTCTAATACTGTTAATTGTCGAGTATATAAATGGAAAGTTAATGTGACATTTTTAAAATTTGGATCCCACAGAGTACAATTTTCAAACCAACTGAATGATTATTGTTGGTTTGTTGAACAAAATAATACACATGATCTACCCAAAATTTCCACAGGAGTAACCCTGCATTTTGTCCTCCATTTCCTTTTCACACCAAAATAGCACCATTACTGTTAAGAAACATATTCAGAGGGGAGAAGAAGAGAGAAACTGATATAGAAGCAATATACTATTGAATTGAATTAGAAAAGTGTGTTTACAAAATCACTGTGAGAGCCTTAATATAGGTCAAGTACCGATTACAATCTATATCCCTAATAATCACTACCTGCTTTGTATAAACCATCAGTCCACAAATTAATAACACTAGCGTACTTCTCAACATTCCATATCATATACAGTCACCGTCCCAAACAATAAATCGAATAATCAAAACCCTAAACAGATTTCGTACAAAATTTATTCCGCAAAGCTTCCTCCACTTTTTGGAAAATCACTGAGAATGTTCCTGCAAAGAGAACAGCCCACAACTAAATTTATTTACTGTTAGCAGAGAGTCACTGCCACTTAACCAAGGCAATTATAATGCACCGACAATGTTAATTTTATAATGCACATCGAGCCCATATACAGACAGAATTTATTCCTCCAATGCTATTTCTTGAAAAAATGTTACTAAAATGATGAAAAAAAAAAACATTTAGGAAATTTGAAATTGGAAAAGCAGGTTGGAGAAAAACCTGATAATGGGCTATTCCTGTCTTGTAATGAACCTTTCACCAACAGTGTCCCAGGGATTTGCTGAAAAACCTGTAGGATGAATAAATAACACAAGATCAATGTGAATTCGGCCAAACAAAATCAACTTTCAAGCTAGCAAGAATGCAAGAATACCGATATACGAAAGCATAATCTCTCAAGAGAAGAATTCAAACTCGTTCCATTAGATGTCTCTCTTATAGGTTGGAAATCCATGGATTTATTGATAATGGGTAATTCATTCCTCAAGATCGAATCACATTCATCTTTTGATGCTGCAACCTATTATAATGAGATCATGTTTAACAGCCATCACAAAGAAATTATACAAGAATCTAAGAGTTAAAGAGTGACTGATCTTACATCCACTGTGAAAGAGGAGGTATTTAATTTACAGGATAGGCCATGCGAAGAAAAGTAAAATTTGACAGCTTCCAACACATTAAAGGCACCATGTTGGCGTTGAAGACCCTGGAAAGTTTATTTGTTTCATCACATCATGTCAGGAAGAAACCAAATGCGACAACACACGGGAATATATGTCATAGGTGCAATTGATAATCTTGAAGCAATTCAACATCTACTTCATATAATTGAAGATCTCTTTCGTACATGAAATCATATACAAACTTGTGCCCCAACTGGAAACTTAGAGCTACTGGGATTCCCCACCTGCCAACCTTGTATGCAAAGGATGAATGCACCAACAAGAACTGAATGCTCACCCAACAATAAAAATGCATGAAATCAGAATTATTATTTTTTTGTTGAATAAATCAGAAAATTGCTGTTGTACTTAATATATTGGAAAGATAATGGATAACTAATACATTCACTAATTGAGGGAAAATAGTTCCTGTTATAAATATCATGCTAGAAAGATTGCCTTCCTGTTTCAAATTAGTTGACAAGATTCTGACATCTGAACTTAATAGTTGCCTTTCACTCTAGCAGGATGTCTCTTCAAGTTAGCCACCATATATATTATATCCCAGAGCATACACACTACACAAATTGATGATCTGAATCCCTGTCATTCTCGTCAGTCAGTTAGATTGCTGTTCAAAGCATATTTTGGATTAAAGGTTCTCACTAATCTGATATCCACTTTAAGTTGTAGCACAAAATATATAAATCATGTTCTTATAGTTTCTATCAAGGATCAATATCCTAGAATGCCAGATAATGTCCTCGGCTCAAAGAATAATAGCATCATTTATTCTTTGGCATGGAATAACAACCAATTTAAAATATGCACCAGTGAGTGTGTGAACTTAAAAGCAATACTTGTTAGAAACTGTAAAATAGATAGCAGTATACTGTACCTCAAGTGTGAAGGACATGTTTTTCTTGTCGGGTAAAGAAATTGATGACTTCTGCATGGGAGTCAAGAAAGACCAAGCAAGCCCCCAACGATATGTCCTGCCTTGGGCAAATTCAGTTGTCTTGACTATGGCAACTCCAACCTCCCAAAGTTTCGATATAAGGTACTTGAGATTCGATTTTTTACCTAACATTGAAGTAAACCACCTATAAACAAATTAAAATGAATGAGCTCAAATTTTTCACATGCAAATGAACAGGTAAATGTAAGATGAAAAATAAAAAAGATATTTCATATACAAATAGTAATACCGAAACTGATGCTTCAGTTGAACGCTATCTTCAATGATACGTGTAATGAAGGCCTTTTCACCACCAGGGCAAACCATTTCCTTTGAGGTCCCACCACAAGAAGTTTTGGGATTGAGTCCAGCTTCCTTCAAGCTTTCAAAAAATGGCGGATTGCACATGCAGAAATCAAACTTCTCGTCATCCCTGACTACACCAACAAGTATGGGAGGCCCATAATAATTCTTATTCTCGCTGTCAGGAAAACCATGAGGCAAAGAATCTACCTCAGTATCAGTACTCTTGCACAGGGTTATCTCATCCCCATTCACGGACTCCTCAACTTCCACACCAGGAGCATTTGCATTGCCTTGAACTTTTCTGATTTCAATCAGTTCAGAAATATGTGGATTACTATTAACATTTCTCTCTGCCCACTCAATTGCAACATCAGTCACATCTGCAGTCAGTCATCATAAGCAAATCAATATCTCAATTTTGAAAGTGGTTGCACAAACTATAACGCTAAAAGCAATGGATAAATCTTGGTTGACATTCCTTACAAGCTTTTAGTGATTTTTTAAATCAAAATTTCAATATCAGCTCAATAACCTACACAAACCTTTATTAGGCATTGTTGAAGAAAAACTCTAATTCTAAATAAAGAACACACCAAAAGCAATTAAAGAGCCACACCCACATCTAATGCCCGGTTTGTTTTTCATAAAAGAATCACTTTTAAAAGCTTTCCATCCAACTTTTCGAAATAATATGAAGTTGAAAAGAATCTAAAGGTCTATTTGCATAAATTTTTCTAGAAACTCTTGTAAGAGAAGAAAATATGAAAGAAAAATAAAATAAGTTTATCCATAACCCAATTTCTCCAAAAGTTGTTACTTAACTAACTTCATACCTGATCCTACAAAAGCCCATCCATGAAGAGAAGCACCAAGAAGGGGGTAAATGCAACTAGCTCCAGTCCCAATGTCAAATCCCCTAACCTTCCCATCACTTGAAACGTAGTTGGGAATAAGGTTGGAGGAGAGAAGATGTTGAAGCCAACGAATGTAATTGCACCTGTTGGGTACAGTGGGACACAGTTGACCAACAGGAATCCACCTACAAACAAAGCAAAACACATTCATTCATTCCTTCTTCAGTAATAAACAGTATATTAGGGTTTTCTAGAGAGAAGAAGAAGAAGAAGAAGAAGAAGCAAACCAATTGAGGGCGTGGCGGTGATGGAGCAACACGCGCGTGAGTTCGCGAGTGGCGTTGAAGTCGGTCCAATCGATGGTGGCGCGACGTGAGAATTGAACGAAAGGGTGGAAGGAAGGGTAGAGGGAAGCCAAAAGAGCAAAGTCCGGTGGGGTTTCCGAATACACGCTGCTTCCTTCTTCTTCCTTTCTCTTCCTCTTCTTGTTCCCACCCATTTCTCAAAATCAAACCTTTTTCAGAGAAGAAACTATTATATGTAATTATGCTTTATTGTTCAAAAAGACAAGAAACTATCCCTATTTCATCCACTACAAATTTAAACCTTTTTCCTATATTTCATCTTTTTTATTTTAATTTTATTTAAGTGGAAAATTAGGTAAATATGATTTTAAACTTGATAAATATAAATGCATTTATTTTTAATGATCAATTTTTCTTTCGTTAATTTTAATTTTTATGAAATTTTAAAAATGTTAACATGATTATGAATACTGTTAACTAAAAACATGACATTCATTTATGTGTACCATATGCTATCTCATAATGTTATCTAAATACATATCATATCACTCCCTGATAATAAAAACCATTTAAAAATAATAATTTTAAAAAATTCAAATATACATATATTATATCAATTGCAATTTTAGTTCACGGTTTTAATCTCTAATATTTTAATTATATAATTTTAGTTTTCAGTTTGTAAAATTAACAATTTTGATTTGATCGATGTTTATTTATTTATCATTAAATTTATAATATTAATTATAATTTAATATTAAGTAGATGACACAATAATTTTTAAGATAAATTATGATTTTAATCTTTATTTTTACTTGTAAATTGATAAGAAAAGAAAATAAGAATAAAAAATATAATATAGTCTAAATATTATTAAATATTAATTATCACTTTAAATACATAATTTGAAATTGTGATCAATATTATTTTAAGAATCTATCATAATCCTTGTATTTAACGAAATCAAACAACTAGTAATGGAAACCACACTATAACTACCTAATAGTAAGATAATTACGATATTTAGATATGTACATTATAATATATATACATACAGTTGTCAACTAAACTAAACAAACAAACAAATATTTATATGTGTATATGCATGTGTGTACAATAATCTAATTGTGAAAATAAAAATCATAGTTGTTGGTCAAGAAATAATTAGACAAACTAGTTACATCAAAGTAATCTAACAAATGCAGCAAAACCAAACAGTAATATGGTCTCACCAAAGTCATTGTCTACCTCCAACTAACTTGCCTTACTCTCATTAAAAACATGATCATCGCAATCCAACCACCAAGAAACATGTAAGGGTAAGCTAGATATTAAAATGATCAACATAACAACAATCGAACGTCCAATTTAACAACACATAACAGCATACAACATAGGATTTACAACTCAACAACATACAACTTAGTATATAAACAACACAATTTTTCAATGATGAGCAACTAACACAACATAGCAACTTATAACACGATACAACTTTGCAACATATCATGCATGCAAGCTTAGAATCTTCTAGTTATAACAACATGCAACTCATAAATTGAATAAAAGGTGACATGCAACAACAACACACCAAACAGATCATCCAACTTTTCTTTCTTCACCATAGACACCAAGAACAAGTTCTTCAAAATCCAACATCCACTCCAAATTAAGCATACCTACAAACATTCAACAAGAATCAAGGTACATGTAGCACCACAATCCACTAATAATCAAGTTCTACCTTCCCTTATGTCTTGAAATAACAAATCCGTAAGAAGAGGGAGAAAAGAGGAAAACTTTGTACAACTTCGAGACAAGATCTCGACTCCACCAACTTTGATATCAAAGTTAGCCACTTGGTTCAACTACAAGGGAGAAGAACGGAAAGATCTTTAGAAAGAGGAAGAGAAGAAAAAGGTTTTCATTTTCTCCACTCTCTTGAGTCTTTCAACATGAAATTTATAAGTCTCCTTCTTGCGAAAGCTCCTTATAACCCTCATTGGAACTAAACCAATTTAACTAACATCAACTTATCACTTAACTACACAAATGAAGTAAACAACCCAAAAAAATAATGTTATAATTATAATTTCAAAGATCTACAAATTAACATTTAACAATTATAAAATTACAAATTTTACATATTTAAAAGACTGAAATTATAAAATTAAAATTTTAAAAATCAAAATTATATATTAAATAAAAGATGATCAAAAGTGCAATTTAATATATGTTATTAATTTTTTTAACAAAACAATCAAAACCACTATATTGGCATAATAATAATAATAACAGAAAAACACTATACAGGAATCAATATATAAATCTAGATTTTCTACCTATATTTATCAAATTTGTTGCGGTTAACTAAGACTATCTTTGATAAGTGAGATATAGTCCAGCATCGAGTGGAAGAGGCGAAAATTGAGATAATCCAGAAATTTAATTTTGATAAAAGTGAAACAAATAAAATAAAAAAATAAAATCTCAATCCCACTAAATTAGGTATAGAAAGGAAATTGAGAAAAAGCAGTGCCCATTCTATCAAACTTTTGAAAATAACCTCCATGTCCATCTAGTTAATTATGGGTACATATATATTAATTGATTACAACACAGTTTAGCAAGCTAGTCGATTTTGAAATCAATAGCACACAAATGAAGCCCACACGCAAAACAAACTATAGAGGAAGCAATTGCTCCAAACACTGGTGCACCGAGAAGTTATCACTTTGCACTCAAATTTCATTCAGAATCCAATTTGTAATCTACTGCACAATAGTTGCATTCAGATTTTTAAACGACAAATTTTTAAACACACGATAACCAGTTTTTTGTAAAATTGCTTCATCACGAATCAATTATGAGAACATTATACTGATTAAAAATTTGATAGCTTCCATTATGTACAACTACAAGTAAAAATGGTTAAATTGTCAAATGTGATTAGTTAATGGTAAACGCTAATAAAAGAGTAAAATAATTTAATTTATAATCTTCCATTTAACAAAACAATCTCATGATATTATTTCGTTTTTATTTCTCCCAAGCCAGAGATCTCAAAATCCCATCCTATTTCATATTTATTTCTCTCTTCCTTTTTTCCCCCTATTTTTATATACTCTATTACTTATTATTTTGTGCACTACATTCGCCGTCTTAAGAGCCCTTTTTAATGAATCGAACAATTCCTTTCTGGAGCAAAAGCATCAATATTATGTATTCCAGAATATGTACATCCTCAATCTTATTGGTAAATTCTAGAACTATAAAAGGCTGTTTGGCCATAGAAACTACATATAAAATAAGATTGGAGCAGATTGCAAAAGCTTGACACAGTATGAAGGCTGTCAGAAAGCTCCCAAACTAGGCATGGCAGAATTATACAAGGAAAAAAACATTCTAGCCACTTTTGCCGCGAGAGCATCAGAATAAATTGATCAACATTGAAATGCCTCATTGTGATGCTACCAATAGAGCCCACAACAGAATAACAGCGCAAACTCCATCTTCTGATCAAAGAGAAGGCAAAACCATAAGTGATTAATTTTTCAAGAAAATAGATTAAAAAATATATATATCAAATCTACGACCTAAGCCACAATTAGAAGCCCCTATTTTTGTGGGGAGCGGGTTGAAAAACTTGAACTCTACATTTGGATCTGAATGGTGTTTGAACAAAAGCACAAGGAGATCGGGGATTTATTAGAATCAAGTGTTGACTAATTTAGCACATGAAAAATTTCCTGTGATTATCATATGGAATATATATGGAAAGGAAATAGATGTGTGACCTCCAAATGACAGGTTGGAGACTCCAGATGGAGGAACCGCTGTGCAAAAAATATCGCACGAGAATACTGGTCAACCAAAACCAAACCCTTCACTAGCTTCATGGATGGCAAGTAACAAACGTTCTTGAAGCTGTTCCTTTGAGGTGTACTCAGGAAGGTCAAGTTGATTGAAGCTGAAAAGATGAAAGTAGAGAGAAGGAATCAGTATGGCAGAAACTCTATGTAGACACTGTAAATTGTAGTAAATGTATGGATGTGGACAGGCTATAATATTTACTTACCAAGTATGAGCTGATGGAAGTCGATCAGGAGCTCCATATGCCTTGTGAATCTGAAACCTTTGAGGACCAGAGATGCCTTGCAAGGCCTTAAAACCCTCCAAAGGAACCTGAAAAACAAGTTTGAAAGGCTACATATGTTACCATGTGCATTCAAAAGCGATTAAACACCAAATAAAGATTTTTTGCCCAAAGATAACACCAACTCTGGGATAATTACTCCAACAAGATTAACCTTCCCCTCCCCAAAAAAAATCTTGAAATACATCACAACTGTTTACAGCATACATCATAGTAAAATTCATGTATCTGGGGATGTATGTTGCATATTTGCACATTTATAATTAATGAATTTTAATAGACAACAGTCAGAACACATCTGGCATAAGACTAGTGTTCTCCAATACTTGAAGAACTATTTCATAGCATGGGGAAACAAAATCTTAAACAAAGAAAAAACTTTTATATCACTCATTGAACTACATTTATACTGTTGGGGGAGACACAAATACAATGATGGAAAAGGGCTACAAATGAAACTGGAAGATCTACTAGAATTAAACCAGATAATACGGGGAAGAATATGAAACAAGTAACATCAAACATATCTTCCAGTTTATAAATGCATCACTTCTCAAGTGAATGTGTGTGTGTGGGCATGTATATCAAGAAAATATCAAAAGTATTCTCACGAGAACTAATCATTGAGCATACATTTGGTATTCTAATGAGAAAAGCTTTCCTGTTATGCCCTGTACGTGTGTTAATAGCTTTCAGCCTTTTGGTTTTGAATGGGACAAGTACCCTTAGCATGTGATTGAAATATTTATATTTATTAGACAACCTTTTAACATTTCTACTACATTACCTTTGATGTTCCGGTCACAAATTGCAGTAATCTTGCCATGTCTTCTTTGTTGAAATTTTTTACCACCTCCCAGAACCATTGAACAACATTTGATGCCACTGTATAGCCAGTATACTCGGTGTTGGCCTTCAAGTCATCCACTATAAGGAGAATAACACCATTCAGATGATTCATTGGAGAATAAAAATATACAACATGATCTAACAAGTGATGAAACCAACTCACAATCAATTTCTGGAAGACCACTGATGAGAAGCTCAAGCTCTTTGTCATTAAATATAGATATCAGTTCTCGTGGCACCAATTCATTAAAACCTTCTAGGAAGGAATTGATTTGAGGACGGATGGCATTTGTCAAAAGATGTTCAGCAACAAGGTCAACATACTCATGCTTTGTTTCTTCGGTGACCCTTATGTTCCTTCCTCCAGGTTTTAGCTCATAATCAGTGACCTATTTAATAATTTTGGGAGAGGTGGCAAAAGCAATGGAAAGGAGAACTCGTCAGAATTGGTATTGAGTTAATGTATTTAAATTAACTAAAAAATTGTCATATTAAAGCTTCAACAAGATTTTATGGAACAAGTTTTTTTACATTCAAACTCGTGTAGGAAAAACATGATAAACCAGAATAAAATGCTTATTTACCTCATTCTTCTCGTAAAGTATGTGCTTCTCCTCGTCAGCATCCATGCTAAATGTTAGGTCAGGAACATCACTCACATCATTCTGGTGCGTGCACAAAAATAAAATAGTCAAAATAAATGTAGAAAACAAGTATATCATGAATACAAATAGAATTATATGGGCATGTTCAACACAGCTAAGTAGGGAGGACAAGATGGTTAGTTATACTATCCCGTCATTAAGTTTGCACCCTAGCCAATTATTCTGAAGTCACCATTTTATACATGAATCCTTGCCAACACACAAACACATCTCCCCCAAATCATGATGTCCCTCTCACTGCCAACGACCAAAACTTTCCATCCCTCTCATCACTTTGATGAGGCTGAACACCAAGCTCTGTATCTCTCTCTATCCTCAATCAGTCTTTTATCCTACACAATGACACTCCAATGTGGCCTTACCCCCGATACAGTTGGATGTATGGTGCCTAAGAAAAATAGGCCAATAAAGTGGTAAAGATTGTAAATTAATACGCACCTCCAGCATCCATTTCAAATTCTTATAGTAATCAGGATCAACCGCTTCAATATCATGGTATGTAACCTTAACACCAAGTATATGCTTATAGAAAGATCGGGTAAAGTAAACATCCAGCAGCTGCCCATGAAACAAAGCCTTCCCCACCTGCATACAAGATTAAAACAATTGTTAAAGAACTACAACCAATCAACATTTAACCATGCGTAATATCAGTGCCATATGCGGCTTTATATATATACATATATATATTAAAATACAGAAAACCTTTGTAGAACATACCACTCGGCCCACAAACTTGAAGTATGAGAGATGTTCAGTCTGGTATACTGAATTAGGGTTTGGTTGGAAAGTTGCATTGTTGCCCACTGTTGTGAAAAGTAAAGCACCTTTGTCAAATATGACCCTTGATAGCAGCTGATACCATTCTCTGGTGAGACCACCGGCATCAATACCCTCTTCACCTTGAAATTGCACATTTAATCGCCCCTTTAGATCCTGAGTAGGACGCATCCTTAACTGATTATAAGAGTCCTCCAAAATGTAAGCCCGCCTTACACTTATACGCAGTGGCCCAGACAAATGTTGGTCATGTTGTTGCCTTATTCTTGAGCGGAAATAGGCTCTCTTGTTATCAAAGTCAATCAGCCTTGGTGCCTTGAGCATCATGGAAAGTGATTTCTCCAACAAACCTGGATTCTGCCTAATAAAAGCATTTGAAAGTCGACGATGCTTCTCAGCAAACCTTGTGAAAGTGATAGCACCATCAAGTTTTCGCTGGGAATCTCCACCAACTTTTATACTCATTGAAGCTGAACAACCAGCAGACTCCTTGACTTCTCTAGCAGTTGCATTGTCGTGGTCTTGCTGCATGATAGATTCATGTGCCTGTAGCTTTTCACACAAAACAAAGAAAGCCTCGATGAAAGGCAAGAGTCTCTGTGTCCCAGGAGGAAGAGGTGGTGAAGTAGATGATCCTTGCAGATTCTCAGTAACATTTATGTTTGTCATGTTAGGAAAGGAAGAGCTCTGCCCAAGCTGCATCTCCGCTGCACTTATACAGTTACTCAGTTCTTGCCACAATGGCTCAAGTGCGGTATTCAAATTCCAAATAGTTGCTTGATCATCATGCTGATTCACGTTATTTTCCATAACCATGTCACCCAATGTAGCAAGTGAAGTGAGTGAACTAAGAGCTTGCAACACACGTAGAATTGCAGCACCAGCCATAGAACCAGCACTCAAACCAAGCATATTTGTTTTCTGTAGTGTGACAAGCTCACTGATGGCTGAACCAGTCAATGCATGAGCTGATTCTGAAAGCTCTAAAGTAAAGAACTTCCTATGGGAGGGAACAATGAAAGCCAACTTCTTCAGCACCTCACCAGCAAGCATATACATTTTATCCGAAAGCCTAAAAAAAATCAGATTAGTCACTTCTTTTCATCTAAACTAAAAAAGATTAGAAAAATACTAAGAGAGAAATGTGAATTTAACAGGTGAGACAGAAATACCCTTCACGACCCAGAAGACTGCACAAATTCCGCAAATCAGATTGTGGCAACTGCAAGAAGATATTATACATATCTACAGTCTTCTTCCCTTCAGATTGACATGGACTTATATCTGCATGCTTATCTTGTTGATTAGAGTCCGACTCTGCTGAAGGAGCATCCTTCTCAGTATTACTTGGGGCTTCATTGGCTGACAAATTTTGGGTATCTGTCATTCCTTTTTCTGATTGACTTTCTAATTTTGAAGCTGCAGTATCAACTACAACTTGAATCAGACCCATAACCTGCTCAAGATGAGCATTGCTGCGTAAAAAGAGGGGTCGGTTCAAGAGCTTCAAAAAGAGCACTAGGGGAACATCCTCCGTCTGGGCTACAGAGAGATTCAGTGAAGGTCCCCCTTCAATAACCTTCTCTTTCCCTTTATCATTCATATGTAC